>JBBPBS010000077.1:159147-172377 GCA_037974835.1 Cicer judaicum
TCATCCAATTACAGAAACACACCTATTGGATGCACCAGATTCGTTAAAAACCCTAATTGGACAAGAATAAGCCTAGGGAGACCGAAAATGACCTAATTGTTCATCCAATGACACAAACACACCTATTGGATGCACAAGATTGGTTAGAAACCCTAATTGGACAAGAATAAGCCAAGGGATGACGAAAATGACCTAAATGTTCAACCAATGACACAAACACACTTATTGGATGCAGAAGATTGGTTAAAAACCCTAATAGTAAAAGAATAAGCCTTGGGAGACCGAAAATGACCTAATAGTTCATCCAATGACACAAACACACCTATTGAATGCACAAGATTGGTTAGAAACCCTAATAGGACAAGAACAAGCCAAGGGATTAGGAAAATGACCTAAATGTTCATCAAATGACACAAACACACCTATTGGATGCACAAGATTGGTTATAAACCCTAATTGGAAAAGAATAGGCCTAGGGAGACTGAAAATGAGCTAATTGTTTATCCAATGACACAAACACACCTATTGGATGCACAAGATTAGTTAGAAACCCTAATTGGACAAGAATAAGCCTAGGGAGGACGAAAATGACCTAATTGTTCATCCAAAGACACAAATGAACATATTCGATGCACAAGATAGGTTGAAAACCCTAATTGGACAAGAATAAGCCTATGGAGGACGAAAATGACGAAAATGAGCTAAATGTTCATCCAATGACACAAACACACATATTGGAGGCACAAGATTGGTTAGAAACCCTAATTGGACAAGAATAAGACTAGGGAGGACGAAAATGACCTAATTGTTCATCCAATGACACAAACATACCTATTGGATGCACACTATTGGTTAGAAACCCTAATTGGACAAGAATAAGCCTAGGGTGGTCGTAAATGACCTAAATGTTCATCCAATGACACAAACACACCAATTGGATGCACAAGATAGGTTAGAAATCCCAATTGGACAAGAATAAGCCTAGGGAGGACGAAAATGACCTAATTGTTCATCCAATGACACAAATGATCTTATTCAATGCAAAAGATTGGTTTAAAACCCTAATTGGACAAGAATAACCCTAGGGAGGACGAAAATGACGAAAATGAGCTAAATGTTCATCCAATGACACAAACACACATATTGGAGGCACAAGATTGGTTAGAAACCCTAATTGGACAAGAATAAGACTAGGGAGGACGAAAATGACCTAATTGTTCATCCAATGACACAAACATACCTATTGGATGCACACTATTGGTTAGAAACCCTAATTGGACAAGAATAAGCCTAGGGTGGTCGTAAATGACCTAAATGTTCATCCAATGACACAAACACACCAATTGGATGCACAAGATAGGTTAGAAATCCCAATTGGACAAGAATAAGCCTAGGGAGGACGAAAATGACCTAATTGTTAATCCAATGACACAAATGATCTTATTCAATGCACAAGATTGGTTGAAAACCCTAATTGGACAAGAATAACCCTAGGGAGGACGAAAATGACCTAAATGTTCATCCAATGATACAAACACACCAATTGGATGCACAAGATTGGTTAGAAACCCTAATTCGACAAGAATAAGCCAAGGGACGACGAAAATGAGCTAAATGTTCATCCAATGACACAAACACACCTATTGGAGGCACAAGATTGGTTAGAAACCCTAATTGGACAAGAATAAGACTAGGGAGGATGAAAATGACCTAATTGTTCATCCAATGACACAAATGATCTTATTCAATGCAAAAGATTGGTTTAAAACCCTAATTGGACAAGAATAACCCTAGGGAGGACGAAAATGACGAAAATGAGCTAAATGTTCATCCAATGACAGAAACACACATATTGGAGGCACAAGATTGGTTAGAAACCCTAATTGGACAAGAATAAGACTAGGGAGGACGAAAATGACCTAATTGTTCATCCAATGACACAAACATACCTATTGGATGCACACTATTGGTTAGAAACCCTAATTGGACAAGAATAAGCCTAGGGAGGTCGTAAATGACCTAAATGTTCATCCAATGACACAAACACACCAATTGGATGCACAAGATTGGTTAGAAACCCTAATTGGACAAGAATAAGCCTAGGGAGGACGAAAATGACCTAATTGTTCATCCAATGACACAAACACACCTATTGGATGCACAAGATTGGTTAGAAACCCTAATTGGACAAGAATAAGCCAAGGGATGACGAAAATGACCTAAATGTTCATCCAATGACACAAACACACCTATTGGATGCACAAGATTGGTTAAAAACCCTAATTGGAAAAGAATAAGCTTATGGAGACCGAAAATGACCTAATTGTTCATCCAATTACACAAATGAACTTATTCAATGCACAAGATTGGTTAGAAACCCTAATTGGACAAGAATAAGCCTAGGGAAGACGAATATGACCTAATTGTTCATCCAAAGACACAAATGAACTTATTTGATGCACAAGATTGGTTGAAAACCCTAATTGGACAAGAATAAGCCTAGGGAGGACGAAAATGACCTAAATGTTCATCCAATGACACAAACACACCTATTGGATGGACAAGATTGGTTAGAAACCCTAATTGGACAAGAATAAGCCTAGGGAGGTCGAAAATGACCAAAATGTTCTTCCAATGACACAAACACACCTATTGAATGCACAAGATTGGTTAGAAACCCTAATTGGACAAGAATAAGCCAAGGGATGACGAAAATGACCTAAATGTTCATCCAATGACACAAACACACCTATTGGATGCACAAGATTGGTTAAAAACCCTAATTGGAAAAGAATAAGCCTATGGAGACCGAAAATGACCTAATTGTTCATCCAATTACACAAATGAACTTATTAAATGCACAAGATTGGTTAGAAACCCTAATTAGACAAGAATAATAGCCTAGGGATGACGAATATGACCTAATTGTTCATCCAAAGACACAAATGAACTTATTTGATCCACAAGATTGGTTGAAAACCCTCATTGGACAAGAATAAGCAAAGGACGGATGAAAATGACCTAAATGTTCATCCAATGAAACAAACACACCTATTGGATGCACAAGATTGGTTAGAAACCCTAATTGGACAAGAATAAGCCTAGGGAGGACGAAAATGACCTAAATGTTCATCCAATGACACAAACACACCTATTGGATTCACAAGATTGGTTAGAAACCCTAATAGGACAAGAACAAGCCAAGGGATGACGAAAATGACCTAAATGTTCATCAAATGACACAAACACACCTATTGGATGCACAAAATTGGTTAAAAACCCTAATTGGAAAAGAATAAGCCTAGGGAGACTGAAAATGAGCTAATTGTTCATCCAATGACACAAACACACCTATTGGATGCACAAGATTAGTTAGAAACCCTAATTGGACAAGAATAAGCCTAGGGAGGACGAAAATGACCTAATTGTTCATCCAAAGACACAAATGAACTTACTCGATGCACAAGATAGGTTGAAAACCCTAATTGGACAAGAATAAGCCTAGGGAGGACGAAAATGACCTAAATGTTCATCCAATGAAACAAACACACCTATTGGATGCACCAGATTCGTTAAAAACCCTAATTGGACAAGAATAAGCCTAGGGAGACCGAAAATGACCTAATTGTTCATCCAATGACACAAACACACATATTGGATGCCCAAGATTGGTTAGAAACCCTAGTTGGACAAGAATAAGCCTAGGGAGGATGAAAATGACCTAAATATTCATCCAATGAAACAAACACACCTATTGGATGCACCAGATTCGTTAAAAACCCTAATTGGACAAGAATAAGCCTAGGGAGACCGAAAATGACCTAATTGTTCATCCAACGACACAAACACACATATTGGATGCCCAAGATTGGTTAGAAACCCTAATTGGACAAGAATAAGCCAAGGGAGGATGAAAATGACCTAATTGTTCATCCATTGACACAAACACACCTATTGGATGCACAAGATTGGTTAGAAACCCTAATTGGACAAGAATAAGCCAAGGGATGACGAAAATGACCTAAATGTTCATCCAATGACACAAACACACCTATTGGATGCACAAGATTGGTTAAAAACCCTAATTGGAAAAGAATAAGCTTATGGAGACCGAAAATGACCTAATTGTTCATCCAATTACACAAATGAACTTATTCAATGCACAAGATTGGTTAGAAACCCTAATTGGACAAGAATAAGCCTAGGGAAGACAAATATGACCTAATTGTTCATCCAAACACACAAATGAACTTATTTGATGCACAAGATTGGTTGAAAACCCTAATTGGACGAGAATAAGCCTAGGAAGGACGAAAATGACCTAAATGTTCATCCAATGAAACAAACACACCTATTCGATGCCCAAGATTGGTTAGAAACCCTAATTGGACAAGAATAAGCCTAGGGATGACGAAAATGACCTAAATGTTCATCGAATGATACAAACACACCTATTGGATGCACAAGCTTGGTTAAAAACCGTAATTGGAAAACAATAAGCCCAGGGAGACTGATAATGAGCTAATTGTTCATCCAATGACACAAACACACCTATTGGATGCAAAAGATTGGTTAGAAACCCTAATTGGACAAGAATAAGCCTAGGGAGGACGAAAATGACCTAATTGTTCATCCAACGACACAAATGAACTTATTCAATGCATAAGATTGGTTGAAAACCCTAATTGGAAAAAAATAACCCTAGGGAGGACGAAAAGGACCTAAATGTTCATCAAATGACACAAACACGCATATTAGATGCACAAGATTGGTTAGAAACCCTAATTGGACAAGAATAAGCCTAGGGAGGTCGAAAATGACCAAAATGTTCATCCAATGACACAAACACACCTATTGAATGCACAAGATTGGTTAGAAACACTAATAGGAAAAGAATAAGCCTAGGGAGATCGAAAATTACCTAATAGTTCATCCAATGAGACAAACACACTTATTGGATGCACAAGATTAGTTAGAAACCCTAATTGGACAAGAATAAGCTTAGGGAGGACGAAAATGACCTAAATGTTCATCCAATTACAGAAACACACCTATTGGATGCACCAGATTCGTTAAAAACCCTAATTGGACAAGAATAAGCCTAGGGAGACCGAAAATGACCTAATTGTTCATCCAATGACACAAACACACCTATTGGATGCACAAGATTGGTTAGAAACCCTAATTGGACAAGAATAAGCCAAGGGATGACGAAAATGACCTAAATGTTCAACCAATGACACAAACACACTTATTGGATGCTCAAGATTGGTTAAAAACCCTAATAGTAAAAGAATAAGCCTTGGGAGACCGAAAATGACCTAATAGTTCATCCAATGACACAAACACACCTATTGAATGCACAAGATTGGTTAGAAACCCTAATATGACAAGAACAAGCCAAGGGATTAGGAAAATGACCTAAATGTTCATCAAATGACACAAACACAACTATTGGATGCACAAGATTGGTTATAAACCCTAATTGGAAAAGAATAGGCCTAGGGAGACTGAAAATGAGCTAATTGTTTATCCAATGACACAAACACACCTATTGGATGCACAAGATTAGTTAGAAACCCTAATTGGACAAGAATAAGCCTAGGGAGGACGAAAATGACCTAATTGTTCATCCAAAGACACAAATGAACATATTCGATGCACAAGATAGGTTGAAAACCCTAATTGGACAAGAAAAAGCCTATGGAGGACGAAAATGACCTAAATGTTAATCCAATGAAACACACACACCTATTGGATGCACCAGATTCGTTAAAAACCCTAATTGGACAAGAATAAGCCTAGGGAGACCGAAAATGACCTAATTGTTCATTAATGACACAAACACACATATTGGATGCCCAAGATTGGTTAGAAACCCTAATTGGACAAGAATATGCCTAGGGAGGACGAAAACGACCTAAATGTATACCCAAAGATACAAATGAACTTATTCGATGCACAAGATTCGTTGAAAACCCTAATTGGACAAGTATAAGCCTAGGGAGGACGAAAATGACCTAAATGTTCATCCAATGACACAAACACACCTATTGGATGCACAAGATTGGTTAGAAACCCTAATTGGATAAGAATAAGCCTAGGGAGGTCGAAAATGACCTAAATGTTCATCTAATGACACCAACACCCCTTTTGAATGCACAAGATTGGATAGAAACCCTAATTGGACTAGAATAAGCCAAGGGATGATGAAAATGACATAAATGTTCAACCAATGATACAAACACACTTATTGGATGCACAAGATTGGTTAAAAACCCTAATAGGAAAAGAATAAGCCTAGGGAGACCGAAAATGACCGAATAGTTCATCCATTGACACAAACACACCTATTGAATGCACAAGATTGGTTAGAAACCCTAATTGGACAAGAATAAGCCTAGGGAGGACGAAAATGTCCTAATTGTTCATCCATTGACACAAACACACCTATTGGATGCACAAGATTTGTTAGAAACACTAATTGGACAAGAATAAGCCTAGGGAGGATGAAAATGACCAAAATGTTCATCCAATGACATAAACACACCTATTGAATGCACAAGATTGGTTAGAAACACTAATTGGACAAGAATAAGCCAAGGGATGACGAAAATGACCTAAATGTTCATCCAATGACACAAACACACCTATTGGATGCACAAGATTGGTTAGAAACCCTAATTGGATAAGAATAAGCCTAGGGAGGTCGAAAATGACCGAAATGTTCATCCAATGACACCAACACCCCTTTTGAATGCACAAGATTGGTTAGAAACCCTAATTGGACAAGAATAAGCCAAAGGATGATGAAAATGACCTAAATGTTCAACCAATGATACAAACACACTTATTGGATGCACAAGATTGGTTAAAAACCCTAATAGGAAAAGAATAAGCCTAGGGAGACCGAAAATGACCTAATAGTTCATCTATTCACAAAAACACACCTATTGAATGCACAAGATAGGTTAGAAACCCTAATTGGACAAGAATAAGCCTAGGGAGGACGAAAATGTCCTAATTGTTCATCCATTGACACAAACACATCTATTGGATGCACAAGATTGGTTATAAACCCTAATTGGACAAGAACAGGCCTAGGGAGGACGAAAATGACGTAATTGTTCATCCAATGACACAAACACACCTGTTGGATGAACAAGATTGGTTAGAAACCCTATTTGGACAAGAATAAGCCTAGGGAGGTCGTAAATGACCTAAATGTTCATCCAATCACACAAGCACACCAATTGGATGCACAAGATTGGTTAGAAACCCTAATTGGACAAGAATAAGCCTAGGGAGGACGAAAATAACCTAATTGTTCATCCATTGGCACAAATGAACTTATTCAATGCACAAGATTGGTTGAAAACCCTAATTGGACGAAAAGGACCTAAATGTTCATCCAATGACACAAACACACCTATTGGATGCACAAGATTGGTTAGAAACCCTAATTGGACAAGAATAAGCCTAGGGAGGTCGAAAATGACCAAAATGTTCATCCAATGACACAAACACACCTATTGAATGCACAAGATTGGTTAGAAACCCTAATTGGACAAGAATAAGCCAAGGGATGACGAAAATGACCTAAATGTTCAACTAATGACACAAACACACCAATTCGATGCACAAGATTTGTTAGAAACCCTTATTGGACAAGAATACACCTAGGGAGGACGAAAATGACCTAATTGTTTATCCAATGACACAAATGATCTTATTCAATGCACAAGATTGGTTGAAAACCCTAATTGGACAAGAATAACCCTAGGGAGGACAAAAATGACCTAAATGTTCATCCAATGACACAAACACACCTATTGGATGCACAAGATTGGTTAAAAACCCTAATAGGACAAAAACAAGCCAAGGGATGAGGAAAATGACCAAAATGTTCATCCAATGACACAAACAAACCTATTGGATGCACAAGATTGGTTAGAAACCCTAATTCGACAAGAATAAGCCAAGGGATGACGAAAATGAGCTAAATGTTCATCCAATGACACAAACACACCTATTGGAGGCACAAGATTGGTTAGAAACCCTAATTGGACAAGAATAAGACTAGGGAGGACGAAATTGACCTAATTGTTCATCCAATGAGACAAACATACCTATTGGATGCACACTATTGGTTAGAAACCCTAATTGGACAAGAATAAGCCTTGGGAGGTCGTAAATGACCTAAATGTTCATCCAATGACACAAACACACCAATTGGATGCACAAGATTGGTTAGAAACCCTAATTGGACAAGAATACACCAAGGGAGGACGAAAATGACCTAATTGTTCAACCAATGACACAAATGATCTTATTCAATGCACAAGATTGGTTGAAAACCCTAATTGGACAAGAATAACCCTAGGGAGGACGAAAATGACCTAAATGATCATCCAATGACACAAACACACCTATTGGATGCACAAGATTGGTTAAAAACCCTAATTGGCCAAGAATAAGCCAAGGGATGATGAAAATGACCTAAATGTTCATCCAATGACACAAACACACCTATTGGATGAACAACATTGGTTAAAAACCCTAATTGGACAAAAATAAGCCTAGGGAGACCGAAAATGACCTAAATGTTCATCCAAAGACACAAACACACCTATTTGAGGCACAAGATTGGTTAGAAACCCTAATTTGAGAAGAATAGGCCTAGGGAGGACGAAAATGACCTAATTGTTCATCCAATGACACAAATGAACTTATTCAATGCACAAGATTCGTTAAAAACCCGAATTGGATAAGAATGAGCCTAGGGAGGCACAAGATTGGTTAGAAACCCTAATTGGACAAGAATAAGACTAAGGAGGACGAAAATGACCTAATTGTTCATCCAATGACACAAACATTGGATGCACACTATTGGTTAGAAACCCTAATTGGACAAAAACAAGACTAGGGAGGACCAAAATGACCTAATTGTTCATCCAATGACACAAACATACCTATTGGATGCACACTATTGGTTAGAAACCCTAATTGGACAAGAATAAGCCTAGGGCGGTCGTAAATGACCTAAATGTTCATCCAATGACACAAATACACCAATTGGATGCACAAGATTGGTTAGAAACCCCAATTGGACAAGAATAAGCCTAGGGAGGACGAAAATGACCTAATTGTTCATCCAATGACACAAATGATCTTATTCAATGCACAAGATTGGTTGAAAACCCTAATGGGACAAGAATAACCCTATGGAGGACGAAAATGATCTAAATGTTCATCAAATGATACAAACACACCTATTGGATGCACAAGATTGGTTAGAAACCCTAATTTGAGAAGAATAGGCCTAGGGAGGATGAAAATGACCTAATTGTTCATCCAATGACACAAACACATCTATTGGATGCACAAGATTGGTTAGAAACCCTAATTGGACAAGAATAAGCCTAGGGAAGTCGTAAATGACCTAAATGTTCATCCAATGACACAAACACACCAATTCGATGCACAAGATTGGTTAGAAACCCTAATTGGACAACAATAAGCCTAGGGAGAACGAAAATGACCTAATTGTTCATCCAATGACACAAATGAACTTATTCAATGTACAAGATTCGTTAAAAACCCTAATTCGATAAGAATGAGCCTAGGGAGGCACAAGATTGGTTAGAAACCCTAATTGGACAAGAATAAGCCTAGGGATGACGAAAATGACCTAAATGTTCATCGAATGATACAAACACACCTATTGGATGCACAAGCTTGGTTAAAAAAACCGTAATTGGAAAACAATAAGCCCAGGGAGACTGATAATGAGCTAATTGTTCATCCAATAACACAAACACACCTATTGGATGCAAAAGATTGGTTAGAAACCCTAATTGGACAAGAATAAGCCTAGGGAGGACGAAAATGACCTAATTGTTCATCCAACGACACAAATGAACTTATTCAATGCATAAGATTGGTTGAAAACCCTAATTGGAAAAAAATAACCCTAGGGAGGACGAAAAGGACCTAAATGTTCATCAAATGACACAAACACACATATTGGATGCACAAGATTGGTTAGAAACCCTAATTGGACAAGAATAAGCCTAGGGAGGTCGAAAATGACCTAATTGTTCATCCAATGACACAAATGAACTTATTCAATGCACAAGATTCGTTAAAAACCCAAATTGGATAAGAATGAGCCTAGGGAGGCACAAGATTGGTTAGAAACCCTAATTGGACAAGAATAAGACTAAGGAGGACGAAAATGACCTAATTGTTCATCCAATGACACAAACATTGGATGCACACTATTGGTTAGAAACCCTAATTGGACAAAAACAAGACTAGGGAGGACGAAAATGACCTAATTGTTCATCCAATGACACAAACATACCTATTGGATGCACACTATTGGTTAGAAACCCTAATTGGACAAGAATAAGCCTAGGGCGGTCGTAAATGACCTAAATGTTCATCCAATGACACAAACACACCAATTGGATGCACAAGATTGGTTAGAAACCCCAATTGGACAAGAATAAGCCTAGGGAGGACGAAAATGACCTAATTGTTCATCCAATGACACAAATGATCTTATTCAATGCACAAGATTGGTTGAAAACCCTAATTGGACAAGAATAACCCTATGGAGGACGAAAATGATCTAAATGTTCATCAAATGATACAAACACACCTATTGGATGCACAAGATTGGTTAGAAACCCTAATTTGAGAAGAATAGGCCTAGGGAAGATGAAAATGACCTAATTGTTCATCCAATGACACAAACACATCTATTGGATGCACAAGATTGGTTAGAAACCCTAATTGGACAAGAATAAGCCTAGGGAAGTCGTAAATGACCTAAATGTTCATCCAATGACACAAACACACCAATTCGATGCACAAGATTGGTTAGAAACCCTAATTGGACAACAATAAGCCTAGGGAGAACGAAAATGACCTAATTGTTCATCCAATGACACAAATGAACTTATTCAATGTACAAGATTCGTTAAAAACCCTAATTCGATAAGAATGAGCCTAGGGAGGCACAAGATTGGTTAGAAACCCTAATTGGACAAGAATAAGCCTAGGGATGACGAAAATGACCTAAATGTTCATCGAATGATACAAACACACCTATTGGATGCACAAGCTTGGTTAAAAACCGTAATTGGAAAACAATAAGCCCAGGGAGACTGATAATGAGCTAATTGTTCATCCAATGACACAAACACACCTATTGGATGCAAAAGATTGGTTAGAAACCCTAATTGGACAAGAATAAGCCTAGGGAGGACGAAAATGACCTAATTGTTCATCCAACGACACAAATGAACTTATTCAATGCATAAGATTGGTTGAAAACCCTAATTGGAAAAAAATAACCCTAGGGAGGACGAAAAGGACCTAAATGTTCATCAAATGACACAAACACACATATTGGATGCACAAGATTGGTTAGAAACCCTAATTGGACAAGAATAAGCCTAGGGAGGTCGAAAATGACCAAAATGTTCATCCAATGACACAAACACACCTATTGAATGCACAAGATTGGTTAGAAACACTAATAGGAAAAGAATAAGCCTAGGGAGATCGAAAATGACCTAATAGTTCATCCAATGAGACAAACACACTTATTGGATGCACAAGATTAGTTAGAAACCCTAATTGGACAAGAATAAGCTTAGGGAGGACGAAAATGATCTAAATGGTCATCCAATTACAGAAACACACCTATTTGATGCACCAGATTCGTTAAAAACCCTAATTGGACAAGAATAAGCCTAGGGAGACCGAAAATGACCTAATTGTTCATCCAATGACACAAACACACCTATTGGATGCACAAGATTGGTTAGAAACCCTAATTGGACAAGAATAAGCCAAGGGATGACGAAAATGACCTAAATGTTCAACCAATGACACAAACACACTTATTGGATGCAGAAGATTGGTTAAAAACCCTAATAGTAAAAGAATAAGCCTTGGGAGACCGAAAATGACCTAATAGTTCATCCAATGACACAAACACACCTATTGAATGCACAAGATTGGTTAGAAACCCTAATAGGACAAGAACAAGCCATGGGATTAGGAAAATGACCTAAATGTTCATCAAATGACACAAACACACCTATTGGATGCACAAGATTGGTTATAAACCCTAATTGGAAAAGAATAGGCCTAGGGAGACTGAAAATGAGCTAATTGTTTATCCAATGACACAAACACACCTATTGGATGCACAAGATTAGTTAGAAACCCTAATTGGACAAGAATAAGCCTAGGGAGGACGAAAATGACCTAATTGTTCATCCAAAGACACAAATGAACATATTCGATGCACAAGATAGGTTGAAAACCCTAATTGGACAAGAATAAGCCTATGGAGGACGAAAATGACGAAAATGAGCTAAATGTTCATCCAATGACACAAACACACATATTGGAGGCACAAGATTGGTTAGAAACCCTAATTGGACAAGAATAAGACTAGGGAGGACGAAAATGACCTAATTGTTCATCCAATGACACAAACATACCTATTGGATGCACACTATTGGTTAGAAACCCTAATTGGACAAGAATAAGCCTAGGGTGGTCGTAAATGACCTAAATGTTCATCCAATGACACAAACACACCAATTGGATGCACAAGATAGGTTAGAAATCCCAATTGGACAAGAATAAGCCTAGGGAGGACGAAAATGACCTAATTGTTCATCCAATGACACAAATGATCTTATTCAATGCACAAGATTGGTTGAAAACCCTAATTGGACAAGAATAACCCTAGGGAGGACGAAAATGACCTAAATGTTCATCCAATGATACAAATAAACCTATTGGATGCACAAGGTTGGTTAGAAACCCTAATTTGAGAAGAATAGGCCTAGGGAGGATGAAAATGACCTAATTGTTCATCCAATGACACAAACACACCAATTGGATGCACAAGATTGGTTAGAAACCCCAATTGGACAAGAATAAGCCTAGGGAGGACAAAAATGACCTAATTATTCATCCAATGACACAAACATACCTATTGGATGCACACTATTGATTAGAAACCCTAATTCGACAAGAATAAGCCTAGGGAGGTCGTAAATGACCTAAATGTTCATCCAATGACACAAACACACCAATTGGATGCACAAGATTGGTTAGAAACCCTAATTCGACAAGAATAAGCCAAGGGACGACGAAAATGAGCTAAATGTTCATCCAATGACACAAACACACCTATTG
>JBBPBS010000077.1:186342-202038 GCA_037974835.1 Cicer judaicum
CACCTATTGGAGGCACAAGATTGGTTAGAAACCCTAATTGGACAAGAATAAGACTAGGGAGGATGAAAATGACCTAATTGTTCATCCAATGACACAAATGATCTTATTCAATGCAAAAGATTGGTTGAAAACACTAATTGGACAAGAATAACCCTCGGGAGGACGAAAATGACGAAAATGAGCTAAATGTTCATGCAATGACACAAACACACCTACTGGAGGCACAAGATTGGTTAGAAACCCTAATTGGACAAGAATAAGACTAGGGAGGACGAAAATGACCTAATTGTTCATCCAATGACCCAAACATACCTATTGGATGCACACTATTGCTTAGAAACCCTAATTGGACAAGAATAAGCCTAGGGCGGTCGTAAATGACCTAAATCTTCATCCAATGACACAAACACACCAATTGGATGCACAAGATTGGTTAGAAACCCCAATTGGACAAGAATAAGCCTAGGGAGGACGAAAATGACCTAATTGTTCATCCAATGACACAAATGATCTTATTCAATGCACAAGATTGGTTGAAAACCCTAATTGGACAAGAATAACCCTAGGGAGGACGAAAATGACCTAAATGTTCATCCAATGATACAAACACACCAGTTTGATGCACAAGATTGGTTAGAAACCCTAATTTGAGAAGAATAGGCCTAGGGAGAATGAAAATGACCTAATTGTTCCTCCAATGAAACAAACCCATTGACACAAACAAACCTATTGGATGCACAAGATTGGTTAGAAACCCTAATTCGACAAGAATAAGCCAAGGGATGACGAAAATGAGCTAAATGTTCATCCAATGACACAAACACACCTATTGGAGGCACAAGATTGGTTAGAAACCCTAATTGGACAAGAATAAGACTAGGGAGAACGAAAATGACCTAATTGTTCATCCAATGACACAAACATACCTATTGGATGCACACTATTGGTTAGAAACCGTAATTGGACAAGAATAAGCCTTGGGAAGTCGTAAATGACCTAAATGTTCATCCAATGACACAAACACACCAATTGGATGCACAAGATTGGTTAGAAACCCTAATTGGACAAGAATAAGCCTAGGGAGGACGAAAATGACCTAATTGTTCGTCCAATGACACAAATGATCTTATTCAATGCACAAGATTGGTTGAAAACCCTAATTGGACAAGAATAACCCTAGGGAGGACGAAAATGACCTAAATGTTCATCCAATGATACAAACACACCTATTGGATGCACATGATTGGTTAGAAACCCTAATTTGAGAAGAATAGGCCTAGGGAGGATGAAAATGACCTAATTGTTCCTCCAATGACACAAACACATCTATTAGATGCACAAGATTGGTTAGAAACCCTAATTGGACAAGAATAAGCCTAGGGAAGTCGTAAATGACCTAAATGTTCATCCAATGACACAAACACACCAATTCGATGCACAAGATTGGTTAGAAACCCTAATTGGACAACAATAAGCCTAGGGAGGACGAAAATGACCTAATTGTTCATCCAATGACACAAATGAACTTATTCAATGCACAAGATTCGTTAAAAACCCTAATTCGATAAGAATGAGCCTAGGGAGGCACAAGATTGGTTAGAAACCCCAATTGGACAAGAATAACACTAGGGAGGACGAAAATGACCTAATTGTTCATCCAATGACACAAACATTGGATGCACACTATTGGTTAGAAACCCTAATTGGACAAGAATAAGCCTAGGGAGGTCGTAAATGACCTAAATGTTCATCCAATGACACAAACACACCATTTGGATGCACAAGATTGGTTAGAAACCCTAATTGGCCAAGAATAAGCCTAGGGAGGACGAAAATGACCTAATTGTTCATCCAATGACACAAATGATCTTATTCAATGCACAAGGTTGGGTTAAAACCCTAATTGGAATGGAATAACCCTAGGGAGGACGAAAATGACGAAAATGAGCTAAATGTTCATGCAATGAGACAAACAGACCTATTGGAGGCACAAGATTGGTTAGAAACCCTAATTGGACAAGAATAAGACTAGGGAGGATGAAAATGACCTAATTGTTCATCCAATGACACAAACATACCTATTGGATGCACACTATTGATTAGAAACCCTAATTGGATAAGAATAAGCCTAGGGAGGTCGTAAATGACCTAAATGTTCATCCAATGACACAAACACACCAATTGGATGCACAAGATTGGTTAGAAACCCTAATTCGAAAAGAATAAGCCAAGGGACGACGAAAATGAGCTAAATGTTCATCCAATGACACAAACACACCTATTGGAGGCACAAGATTGGTTAGAAACCCTAATTGGACAAGAATAAGACTAGGGAGGATGAAAATGACCTAATTGTTCATCCAATGACACAAATGATCTTATTCAATGCAAAAGATTGGTTGAAAACCCTAATTGGACAACAATAACCCTCGGGAGGACGAAAATGACGAAAATGAGCTAAATGTTCATGCAATGACACAAACACACCTACTGGAGGCACAAGATTGGTTAGAAACCCTAATTGGACAAGAATAAGACTAGGGAGGACGAAAATGACCTAATTGTTCATCCATTGACCCAAACATACCTATTGGATGCACACTATTGCTTAGAAACCCTAATTGGACAAGAATAAGCCTAGGGCGGTCGTAAATGACCTAAATGTTCATCCAATGACACAAACACACCAATTGGATGCACAAGATTGGTTAGAAACCCCAATTGGACAAGAATAAGCCTAGGGAGGACGAAAATGACCTAATTGTTTATCCAATGACACAAATGATCTTATTCAATGCACAAGATTGGTTGAAAACCCTAATTGGACAAGAATAACCCTAGGGAGGACGAAAATGACCTAAATGTTCATCCAATGATACAAACACACCAGTTTGATGCACAAGATTGGTTAGAAACCCTAATTTGAGAAGAATAGGCCTAGGGAGAATGAAAATGACCTAATTGTTCCTCCAATGAAACAAACCCATTGACACAAACAAACCTATTGGATGCACAAGATTGGTTAGAAACCCCAATTCGACAAGAATAAGCCAAGGGATGACGAAAATGAGCTAAATGTTCATCCAATGACACAAACACACCTATTGGAGGCACAAGATTGGTTAGAAACCCTAATTGGACAAGAATAAGACTAGGGAGAACGAAAATGACCTAATTGTTCATCCAATGACACAAACATACCTATTGGATGCACACTATTGGTTAGAAACCCTAATTGGACAAGAATAAGCCTTGGGAAGTCGTAAATGACCTAAATGTTCATCCAATGACACAAACACACCAATTGGATGCACAAGATTGGTTAGAAACCCTAATTGGACAAGAATAAGCCTAGGGAGGACAAAAATGACCTAATTGTTCGTCCAATGACACAAATGATCTTATTCAATGCACAAGATTGGTTGAAAACCCTAATTGGACAAGAATAACCCTAGGGAGGACGAAAATGACCTAAATGTTCATCCAATGACACAAAGACACCAATTTGATGCACAAGATTTCTTAGGAACCCTAGTTGGACAAGAATAAGCATAGGGAGGACGAAAATGACCTAGTTGTTCATCCAATGACACAAACTCACCTATTGGATGCACAAGATTGGTTAGAAACCCTAATTGGACAAGAATAAGTCTAGGGAGGTCAAAAATGACCAAAATGTGCATCCAATGACACAAACAAACCTATTGGATGCACAAGATTGGTTAGAAACCCTAATTCGACAAGAATAAGCCAAGGGATGACGAAAATGAGCTAAATGTTCATCCAATGAAACAAACACACCTATTGGATGCACAAGATTGGTTAGAAACCCTAATTGGACAAGAATAAGCCTAGGGAGGTCGTAAATGACCTACATGTTCGTCCAATGACACAAACACACCAATTGGATGCACAAGATTGGTTAGAAACCCTAATTGGACAAGAATAAGACTAGGGAGGGCGAAAATGACCTAATTGTTCATCCAATGACACAAACATATCTATTGGATGCACAATGTTGGTTAGAAACCCTAATTGGACAAGAATAAGCCTTGGGAGGTCGTAAATGACCTAAATGTTCATCCAATGACACAAACACAGCAATTGGATGCACAAGATTGGTTAGAAACCCTAATTGGACAAGAATAAGCCTAGGGAGGACGAAAATGACCTAATTGTTCATCCAATGACACAAATGATCTTATTCAACGCACAAGATTGGTTGAAAACCCTAATTCGACAAGAATAACCCTAGGGAGGACGAAAATGACGTAAATGTTGATCCAATGACACAAACACACCTATTGGATGCACAAGATTGGTTAAAAACCCTAATTCCCCAAGAATAAGCCAAGGGATGATGAAAATGACCTAAATGTTCATCCAATGACACAAACACACCCATTGGATGAACAAGATTGGTTAAAAACCCTAATTGGACAAGAATAAGCCTAGGGAGACCGAAAATGACCTAAATGTTCATTCAAAGACACAAACACACCTATTTGAGGCACAAGATTGGTTAAAAACCCTAATTTGAGAAGAATAGGCCTACGGAGGATGAAAATGACCTAATTATTCATCCAATGACACAGACACACCTATTGGATGCACAAGATTGGTTAAAAAGCCTAATTGGACAAGAATAATCCTAGGGAGGTCGTAAATGACCAAAATGTTCATCCAATGACACAAACACACCTATTGGATGAACAAGATTGGTTAAAAACCCTAATTGGACATGAATAAGCCTTGGGAGACCGAAAATGACCTAATTGTTCATCCAATGACACAAACACACCTATTGGATGCACAAGATTAGTTAGAAAACCTAATTGGACAAGAATAAGCCGAGGGAGGACGAAAATGATCTAATTGTTCATCCAATGACACAAACACACCTATTGGATGCACAAGACTCGTTAAAAACCCTAATTGGACAAGAATGAGCCTAAGGAGACCGAAAATGACCTAATTGTTCATCCAATGAGACAAACACACCTATTGGATGCACAAGATTGGTAAGAAACCCAAATTGGACAAGAATAAGCCGAGGGAAGACGAAAATGATCTAATTGTTCATCCAATGACACAAACACACCTATTGGATGCACAAGACTCGTTAAAAACCCTAATTGGACAAGAATGAGCCTAAGGAGACCGAAAATGACCTAATTGTTCATCCAATGACACAAAAACACCTAATGGATGCACAAGATTGGTAAGAAACTCAAATTGGACAAGAATAAGCCGAGGGAGGACAAAAATGATCTAAATGTTCATCCAATGACACAAACACACCAATTGGATGCACAAGATTGGTTACGAACCCTAGTTGGACAAGAATAAGAATAGGGAGGACGAGAATGACCTAGTGTTCATCTAAAGACATAAACACACCTATTGGACGCACAAGATTGGTTAGAAACCCTAATTGGACAAGAATAAGCCTAGGGTGGTCGAAAATGACCAAAATGTTCATCCAACGATACAAACAAACCTATTGGATGCACAAGATTGGTTAGAAACCCTAATTGGACAACAATAAGCCTAGGGAGGTCGAAAAAAACGAAAATGTTCATCCAATGACACAAACTCACTTATTGGATGCACAAGATTGGTTAGAAACCCTAATTGGCCAAGAATAAGCCAAGGGATGATGAAAATGACCTAAATGTTCATCCAATGACACAAACACACCTATTGGATGCACAAGATTGATTAGACACCCTAATTGGACAAGAATAAGCCTAGGGAGGTCGAGAAAACCTAATTGTTCATCCAATGACCCAAACACACCTATTGGATGCACAAGAATAGTTAGAAACCCTAATTGGGCAAGAATAAGCCTAGGGAGGACGAAAATGACCTAATTGTTCATCCAAAGACACAAATGAACTTATTTGATGCACAAGATTGGTTGAAAACCCTAGTTGGACAAGAATAACCCTAGGGAGGACGAAAATGACCTAAATGTTCATCCAATGACACAAACACACCTATTGGATGCACAAGACTCGTTAAAAACCCTAATTGGACAAGAATGAGCCTAAGGAGACCGAAAATGACCTAATTGTTCATCCAATGACACAAAAACACCTAATGGATGCACAAGATTGGTAAGAAACTCAAATTGGACAAGAATAAGCCGAGGGAGGACGAAAATGATCTAATTGTTCATCCAATGACACAAACACACCTATTGGATGCACAAGATTGGTTTGAAACCCTAATTGGACAAGAAGAAGCCTAGGGAGGTCAAAAATGACCTAAATGTTCATCCAATGACACAAACACACCAATTGGATGCACAAGATTGGTTAGGAACCCTAGTTGGACAAGAATAAGCATAGGGAGGACGAGAATGACCTAGTGTTCATCTAATGACATAAACACACCTATTGGACGCACAAGATTGGTTAGAAACCCTAATTGGACAAGAATAAGCCTAGGGTGGTCGAAAATGACCAAAATGTTCATCCAACGATACAAACAAACCTATTGGATGCACAAGATTGGTTAGAAACCCTAATTGGACAAGAATAAGCCTAGGGAGGTCGAAAATGACGAAAATGTTCATCCAATGACACACACTCACTTATTGGATGCACAAGATTGGTTAGAAACCCTAATTGGCCAAGAATAAGCCAAGGGATGATGAAAATGACCTAAATGTTCATCCAATGTCACAAACTCACCTATTGGATGCACAAGATTGATAAGACACCCTAATTGGACTAGAATAAGCCTAGGGAGGTCGAAAAAGACCTAATTGTTCATCCAATGACCCAAACACACCTATTTGATGCACAAGAATAGTTAGAAACCCTAATTGGGCAAGAATAAGCCTAGGGAGGAGGAAAATGACCTAATTGTTCATCCAAAGACACAAATGAACTTATTTGATGCACAAGATTGGTTGAAAACCCTAGTTGGCCAAGAATAACCCTAAGGAGGACGAAAATGAACTAAATGTACATCCAATGACACAAACACACCTATTGGATGCACAAGACTCGTTAAAATCCTAATTGGACAAGAATGAGCCTAAGGAGACCGAAAATGACCTACTTGTTCATCCAAAGACACAAACACACCTATTTGAGGCACAAGATTGGTTAGAAACCCTAATTTGAGTAGAATAGGCCTACGGATGATGAAAATGACCTAATTGTTCATCCAATGACACAAACACATCTATTGGATGCACAAGATTGGTTAGAAACCCTAATTGGACAAGAATAAGCCTAGAGAAGTCGTAAATGACCTAAATGTTCATCCAATGACACAAACACACCAATTCGATGCACAAGATTGGTTAGAAACCCTAATTGGACAACAATAAGCCTAGGGAGGACGAAAATGACCTAATTGTTCATCCAATGACACAAATGAACTTATTCAATGCACAAGATTCGTTAAAAACCCTAATTCGATAAGAATGAGCCTAGGGAGGCACAAGATTGGTTAGAAACCCTAATTGGACAAGAATAACACTAAGGAGGACGAAAATGACCTAATTGTTCATCCAATGACACAAACATTGGATGCACACTATTGGTTAGAAACCCTAATTGGACAAGAATAAGCCTAGGGAGGTCGTAAATGACCTAAATGTTCATCCAATGACACAAACACACCAATTGGATGCACAAGATTGGTTAGAAACCCTAATTGGACAAGAATAAGCCTAGGGAGGACGAAAATGACCTAATTGTTCATCCAATGACACAAATGATCTTATTCAATGCACAAGATTGGGATAAAACCCTAATTGGAATGGAATAACCCAAGGGAGGACGAAAATGACGAAAATGAGCTAAATGTTCATGCAA
The DNA here is from genome assembly GCA_037974835.1 of Cicer judaicum. Classification (NCBI taxonomy): domain Eukaryota; kingdom Viridiplantae; phylum Streptophyta; class Magnoliopsida; order Fabales; family Fabaceae; genus Cicer; species Cicer judaicum. The sequence continues at coordinate 194,178 of JBBPBS010000077.1, forward strand.
TGACACAAACAGACCTATTGGAGGCACAAGATTGGTTAGAAACCCTAATTGGACAAGAATAAGACTAGGGAGGACGAAAATGACCTAATTGTTCATCCAATGACACAAACATACCTATTGGATGCACACTATTGGTTAGAAACCCTAATTGGACAAGAATAAGCCTAGGGCGGTCGTAAATGACCTAAATGTTCATCCAATGACACAAACACACCTATTGGATGCACAAGATTGGTTAGAATCCCCAATTGGACAAGAATAAGCCTAGGGAGGACGAAAATGACCTAATTGTTCATCCAATGACACAAATGATCTTATTCAATGCACAAGATTGGTTGAAAACCGTAATTGGACAAGAATAACCCTAGGGAGGACGAAAATGACCTAAATGTTCATCCAATGATACAAACACACCTATTGGATGCACAAGATTGGTTAGAAACCCTAATTTGAGAAGAATAGGCCTAGGGAGGATGAAAATGACCTAATTGTTCCTCCAATGACACAAACACATCTATTAGATGCACAAGATTGGTTAGAAACCCTAATTGGACAAGAATAAGCCTAGGGAAGTCGTAAATGACCTAAATGTTCATCCAATGACACAAACACACCAATTCGATGCACAAGATTGGTTAGAAACCCTAATTGGACAACAATAAGCCTAGGGAGGTCGAAAATGACCAAAATGTTCATCCAATGACATAAATGAACTTATTCAATGCACAAGATTGGTTGAAAACCCTAATTGGACAAGAATAACCCTAGGGAGGACGAAAATGACCTAAATGTTCATCCAATGACACAAACACACCTATTGGATGCACAAGATTGGTTAGAAACCCTAATTTGACAAGAATAAGCCTAGGGAGGACGAAAATGACCAAATTGTTCATTCACTGACACAAATACACCTATTGGATGCACAAGATTGGTTAAAAGCCCTTATTGGACAAGAATAAGCCTAGGGAGGTCATAAATGACCTAATTGTTCATCCAATGACACAAATGAACTTATTCAATGCACAAGATTGGTTGAAAACCCTAATTGGACAAGAATAACCCTAGGGAGGACGAAAATGAACTAAATGTTCATCCAATGACACAAACACACCTATTGGATGCAGAAGATTGGTTAGAAACCCTAATTTGAAAAGAATAAGCTTAGGGAGGTCAAAAATGACCTAAATGTTCATCCAATGACACAAACACACATATTAGATGCACAAGATTCGTTAGAAACCCTAATTGGACAAGAATAAGCCTAGGGAGGACGAAAATGACTTAATTGTTCATCCAAAGACACAAATGAACTTAATCAATGCACAAGATTGGTTGAAAACCGTAATTGGACAAGAATAACCCTAGGGAGGACGAAATTGACCTAAATGTTCATCAAATGACACAAACACACCTATTGGATGCACAAGATTCGTTAAAAACCCTAAATGGAAAAAATAAGCCTATGGAGGATGAAAATGACCTAATTGTTCATCCACTGACACAAACACACCTATTGGATGCACAAGATTGGTTAGAAACACTAATTGTACAAGAATAAACCTAGGAAGGACGAAAATGACCAAATTGTTCATTCAATGACATAAATGAACTGATTCAATGCACATGATTGGTTGAAAACCCTTATTGGACAAGAATAAGCCTAGGGAGGACGAAAATGACCTAAATGTTCATCCAATGACACAAACACACCTATTGGATGCACAAGATTGGTTAGAAACCCTAATTGGACAAGAACAAGCCAAAGGATGACGAAAATGACCTAAATGTTCATCAAATGACACAAACACACCTATTGGATGCACAAGAGTCGTTAAAAACCCTAATTGGACAAAATAAGCCTAGGGAGGATGAAAATGACCTAATTGTTCATCCAATGACACAAACACACCTATTGGATGCACAAGATTGGTTAGAAACCCTAATTGTACAAGAATAAACCTAGGAAGGACGAAAATGACCTAATTGTTCATCCAATGACACAAATGAACTTATTCAGTGCACAAGATTGGATAAGAATAACCCAAGGGAAGACGAAAATTACGTAAATGTTCATCCAATGACACAAACACATCAATTGGAAGCACAAGTTTGGTTGAAAACCCTAATTGGACAAGAATAAGCCTAGGGAAGACGAAAATGACCTAAATGTTGATCCAATGACACAAATGAACTTATTCAATGCACAAGATTGGTTGAAAACCCTAATTGGACAAGAATAACCCTAGGGAAGACGAAAATGACCTAAATGTTCATCCAATGACACAAACACACCTATTGGATGCACAAGATTGGTTAGAAACCCTAATTGCACAAGAATAAGCCTAGGGAGGTAGAAAATGACCAAAATGTTCATCCAATGAGAAACACAAACCTATTGGATGCACAAGATTGGTTAGAAACCCTAATTGGACAAGTATAAGCCTAAGGAGGACGAAAATGACCTAATTGTTCATCCACTAACTTAAACACACCTATTGGATGCACAAGATTGGTTAAACACCCTAATTGGACAAGAATAAGCCTAGGGAGGTCGAAAATGACCTAATTGTTCATCCAATGAATCAAATACACCTATTGGATGCACAAGAATGGTTAGAAACCCTAATTGGACAAGAATAAGCGTAGGGAGGACGAAAATGACCTAAATGTTCATCCAATGACAAAAACACACCTATTGGATGCACAAGACTCGTTCAAAACCCTAATTGGACAAGAATGAGCCTAAGGAGACCGAAAATGACCTAATAGTACATCCAATGACACAAACACACCTATTGGATGTACAAGATTGGTAAGAAACCCAAATTGGACAAGAATAAGCCCAGGGAGGACGAAAATGACCGAATTGTTCGTCCAATGACACAAACACACCTATTGGATGCTCAAGATTGGTTAGAAACCGTAATTGGACAAGAATAACCCTAGGGAGGTCAAAAATAACCTAAACGTTCATCCAATGACACAAACACACCAATTTGATGCACAAGATTGGTTAGGAACCCTAGTTGGACAAGAATAAGCATAGGGAGGACGAAAATGACGTAGTGTTCATCTAATGACACAAACACACCTATTGGACGCACAACATTGGTTAGAAACCCTAATTGGACAAGAATAAGCCTAGGGAGGTCGAAAATGACGAAAATGTTCATCCAATGACACAAACTCACCTATTGGATGAACAAGATTGGTTAGAAACCCTAATTGGACAAGAATAAGCCTAGGGAGGACGAAAATGACCTAATTGTTCATCGAATGCCACAAACGAACTTATTCAATGCACAAGATTGGTTGAAAACCCTAATTCGATAAGAATAACCCTAGGGAAGACAAAAATGACCTAAATGTTCATCCAATGACACAAACACACCAATTGGATGCACAAGATTGGTTAGAAACCCTAATTGGACAAGAATAACCCTAGGGAGGTCAAAAATGACCTAAATGTTCATGCAATGACACAAACACACCAATTTGATGCACAAGATTGGTTAGAAACCCTAATTGGACAAGAATAAGCCTAGGGAGGACGAAAATAACCTAATTGTTCATCCAAAGACACAAATGAACTTATTTGATGCACAAGATTGGTTGAAAACCCTAATTGGAAAAGAATAATCCTAGGGAGGTCAAAAATAACCCTAATGTTCATCCAATGTCACAAACATACCTATTGGATGCACAAGATTGGTTACAATGACACAAACACACCTATTGGATGCACAAGATTCGTTAGAGACCCTAATTTGACAAGAATAAACCTAGGGAGGACGAACATGGCCTAATTGTTCATCCAATGACACAAACACACCTATTGGATGCACAAGATTGGTTAGAAACCCTAATTGGACAAGAATAAGCCTAGGGAGGTCAAAAATGACGAAAATGTTCATCCAATGACACAAACACACCTATTGGATGCACAAGATTGGTTAGAAACCCTAATTGGACAAGAATAAGCCTAGGGAAGTCGAAAATGACGAAAATGTTCATCCAATGATAGATACTCACCTATTGGATGCACAAGATTGATTAGAAACCCTAATTGGCCAAGAATAAGCCAAGGGATGATGAAAATGACCTAAATGTTCATCCAATGACACAAACACTCCTATTGGATGCACAAGATTGGTTATAAACCCTATTTGGACAAGAATAAGCCTAGGGAGACAGAACACGACCTAATTGTTCATCCAATGACACAAACACACATATTTGATGTACAAGATTGGTTTGAAACCCTAATTGGACAAGAATAAGCCTAGGGAGGACGAAAATGACCTAATTGTTCATCCAATGACATAAATGAACTTATTAAATGCACATGATTGGTTGAAAACCCTAATTGGACAAGAATAACTCTCGGGAGGACGAAAATGACCTAAATGTTCATCCAATGACACAAACACACCTATTGGATGCACAAGATTGGTTAGAAACCCTAATTGGATAAGAATAAGCCTATGGAAGAAGAATATGACCTAATTGTTCATCCAATGAAACAAACACACCTATTGGATGCACAAGATTCGTTAAAAACCCTAATTGGACAAGAATAAGCCTAGGGAGACCGAAAATGACCTAATTGTTTATCCAACGACACAAACACACCTATTGGATGCACAAGATTGGTTAGAAACCCTAATTGGACAAGAATAAGCCTAGGGATGAGGAAAATGACCTAAATGTTCATCCAATGATACAAACACACCTATTGGATGCACAAGATTGGTTAGAGACCCTAATTTGACAAGAATAAACCTAGGGAGGACGAACATGACCTAATTGTTCATCCAATGACACAAACACACCTATTGGATGCACAAGATTTGTTAGAAACCCTAATTGGACAAGAATAAGCCTAGGGAGGTCGAAAATAACGAAAAAGTTATCCAATGACACAAACTCACCTATCGGATGCACAAGATTGGTTAGAAACCCTAATTGGCCAAAAATAAGCCAAGGGATGATGAAAATGACCTAAATGTTCATCCAATGACACAAACACACCTATTGGATGCACAAGAATAAGCCTAGGAGACAGAACATGACCTAATTGTTCATCCAATGACACAAACACACATATTTGATGCACAAGTTTAGTTAGAAACCCTAATTGGACAAGAATAAGCCTAGGGAGGACGAAAATGACTTAATAGTTCATCCAAACACATAAATGAACTTATTCAATGCACAAGATTGGTTGAAAACCCTAATTTGAGAAGAATAGGCTAGGGAGGATGAAAATGACCTAATTGTTCATCCAATGACACAAACACACCAATTGGATGCACAAGATTGGTTTGAAACCCTAATTGGACAAGAATAAGCCTATGGAAGAAGAATATGACCTAATTGTTCATCCAATGACACAAACACACTTGTTGGATGAACAAGATTGGTTAAAAACCCTAATTTGACACAAACACACCTATTGGATGTAAAAGATTGGTTAAAAACCTTAATTGGAAAAGAATAAGCCTATGGAGACCGAAAATGACCTAATTGCTCATCCAATTACACAAATGAACTTATTCAATGCACAAGATTGGTTAGAAACCCTAATTGGACAAGAATAAGCCTATGGAAGACGAATATGACCTAATTGTTCACCCAAATACACAAATGAACTTATTCAATGCACAAGATTGGTTAGAAACCCTAATTGGACGAGAATAAGCCTAGGGAAGACGAATATGACCTAATTGTTCATCCAAATACACAAATGAACTCATTTGATGCACAAGATTGATTGAAAACCCTAATTGGTCAAGAATAAGCCTAGGGAGGACAAAAATGACCTAAATGTTCATCCAATGACACAAACACACCTATTGGAAGCACAAGATTGGTTAGAAACCCAAATTGGACAAGAACAAGCCCCGGATGACGAAAATGACCTAAATGTTCATCAAATGACACAAACACACCTATTGGATGCACAAAATTGGTTGAAAACCCTAATTGGAGAAGAATAACCATAGGGAGGACGAAAATGACCTAAATGTTCATCCAATGACACAAACACACCTATTGGAGGCACAAGATTGGTTAGAAACCCTAATTGGACAAGAATAAGCCTATGGAAGAAGAATATGACCTAATTCTTCATCCAAACACACAAATGAACTTATTTGATGCACATGATTGGTTGAAAACCATAATTGGACAAGAATAAGCCTACGAAGGACGAAAATGACCTAAATGTTCATCCAATGAAACAAACACACCTATTGGATGCACAAGATTCGTTAAAAACCCTAATTGGACAAGAATAAGCCTAGGGAGGACGAAAATGACCTAAATGTTCATCCAATGACACAAACACACCTATTGGATGCACAAGACTCGTTAAAAACCTTAATTGGACAAGAATGAGCCTAAGGAGACCGAAAATGACCTAATAGTACATCCAATGACACAAACACACCTATTGGATGTACAAGATTGGTAAGAAACCCAAATTGGACAAGAATAAGCCGAGGGAGGACGAAAATGACCTAATTGTTCGTCCAATGACACAAATACACCTATTGGATGCTCAAGATTGGTTAGAAACCGTAATTGGACAAGAATAACCCTAGGGAGGTCAAAAATGACCTAAATGTTCATCCAATGACACAAACACACAAATTTGATGCACAAGATTGGTTAGGAACCCTAGTTGGACAAGAATAAGCATAGGGAGGACGAAAATGACCTAGTGTTCATCTAATGACACAAACACACCTATTGGACGCACAAGATTGGTTAGAAACCCTAATTGGACAAGAATAAGCCAAGGGAGGTCGAAAATGACGAAAATGTTCATCCAATGATACAAACTCACCTATTGGATGAACAAGATTGGTTAGAAACCCTAATTGGAAAAGAATAATCCTAGGGTGGTCAAAAATAACCCTAATGTTCATCCAATGTCACAAACATACCTATTGGATGCACAAGATTGGTTACAATGACACAAACACACCTATTGGATGCACAAGATTGGTTACAAACCCTAATTAGACAAGAATAATCCTAGAGAGGTCGAAAATGACGAAAATGTTCTTCCAATGACACAAACACACCTATTGGATGCACAAGATTAGTTAGAAACACTAATTTGCCAAGAATAAGCCAAGGGATGATGAAAATGACCTAAATGTTCATCCAATGACACAAACACACCTATTGGATGCACAAGATTGGTTAGAAACCCTAATTTGACATGAATAAGCCTAGGGAGGACGAAAATGACCTATTTGTTTATCCAATGACACAAACACACTTATTGGATGCACAAGATTGGTTAGAAACCCTAATTGAACAAGAATAAGCCAAGGGATGAGGAAAATGACCTAAATGTTCATCCAATGATACAAACACACCTATTGGATGCACAAGATTGGTTAGAGACCCTAATTTGACAAGAATAAACCTAGGGAGGACGAACATGACCTAATTGTTCATCCAATGACACAAACACACCTATTGGATGCACAAGATTGGTTAGAAACCCTAATTGGACAAGAATAAGCCTAGGGAGGTCGAAAATGACGAAAATGTTCATCCAATGACACAAACACACCTATTGGATGCACAAGATTGGTTAGAAACCCTAATTGGCCAAGAATAAGCCAAGGGATGATGAAAATGACCTAAATATTCATCCAATGACACAAACACTCCTATTGGATGCACAAGATTGGTTATAAACCCTATTTGGACAAGAATAAGCCTAGGGAGACAGAACACGACCTAATTGTTCATCCAATGACACAAACACACATATTTGATGCACAAGTTTAGTTAGAAACCCTAATTGGACAAGAATAAGCCTAGGGAGGACGAAAAT
>JBBPBS010000077.1:230880-255630 GCA_037974835.1 Cicer judaicum
AAAATGACCTAAATGTTCATCCAATGACACAAACACACCTATTGGATGCACAAGATTGGTTAGAAACCTTAATTGGACAAGAACAAGCCAAGGGATGACGAAAATGACCTAAATGTTCATCAAATGACACAAACACACCTATTGGATGCACAAAATTGGTTAAAAACCCTAATTGGAAAAGAATAAGCCTAGGGAGACTGAAAATGAGCTAATTGTTCATCCAATGACACAAACACACCTAATGGATGCACAAGATTAGTTAGAAACCCTAATTGGACAAGGATAAGTCTAGGGAAGACGAAAATGACCTAATTGTTGATCTAAAGACAAAAATGAACTTATTTGATGCACAAGATTGGTTGAAAAACCTAATTGGACAAGAATAAGCATAGGGAGGACGAAAAGGACATAAATGTTCATCCAATGACGCAAACACACCTATTGGATGCACAAGATTCGTTGAAAACCCTAATTGGACAAGAATAATCCTAGGGATGTCGAAAATGACCTAATTGTTCATACAAAGACACAAATGAAATTATTTGATGGACAAGATTGGTTGAAAACCCTAATTTGACAAGAATAAGCCAAGGAAGGACGAAAATTACCTAAATATTCATCCAATGAAACAAACACACCTATTGGATGCACAAGATTGGTTAGAAAACCTAATTGGACAAGAATAAGCCTAGCGATGTCGAAAATGACCAAAATGTTCATCCAATGACACAAACACACCTATTGAATGCACAAGATTGGTTAGAAACCCTAATTGGAAAAGAATAAGCCAAGGGATGATGAAAATGACCTAAATGTTCATCGAATGACACAAACACACCTATTGGATGCACAAGATTGGTTAAAAACCCTAATTGGAAAAGAATAAGCCTAGGGAGACTAAAACTGAGCTAATTGTTCATCCAATGACACAAACACACGTATTGGATGCAAAAGATTGGTTAGAAACCCTAATTGGACAAGAATAAGCCTAGGGCGGTCGTAAATGACCTAAATGTTCATCCAATGACACAAACACACCAATTGAATGCACAAGATTGGTTAGAAGCCCTAATTGGACAAGAATAAGCCTAGGGAGGACAAAAATGACCAAAATGATCATCCAATGACACAAACACAGCTATTGAACGCACAAGATGGGTTCGAAACCCTAATTGGACAAGAATAAGCCTAGGGAGGACGAAAATGACCTAAATGTTCATGCAATGACACAAACACACCTATTGGATGCACAAGATTCGTTGAAAACCCTAATTGGACAAGAATAAGCATAGGGAGGACGGAAACGACCTAAATGTTCGTCCAAAGATACAAATGAACTTATTCGATGCACAAGATTGGTTGAAAACCCTAATTGGACAACAATAACCCTAGGGAGAACGAAAATGACCTAAATGTTTATCCAATGACACAAACACACCTATTGGATGGACAAGATTGGTTAGAAAGTCTAATTGGACAAGAATAAGCCTAGGGATGTCAAAAATGACCAAAATGTTCATCCAATGACACAAACACACCTATTGGATGCACAAGATTGGTTAAACACCCTAATTGGAAAAGAATAAGCCTATGGAGACCGAAAATGACCTAATTGTTCATCCAATTACACAAATGAACTTATTAAATGCACAAGATTGGTTAGAAACCCTAATTGGACAACAATAAGCCTAGGGAAGACGAATATGACCTAATTGTTCATCCAAAGACACAAATGAACTTATTTGATGCACAACATTGGTTGAAAACCCTAATTGGACAAGAATAAGCCAAGGGAGGACGAAAATGACCTAAATGTTCATCAAATGACACAAACACACCTATTGGATGGACAAGATTGGTTAGAAACCCTAATTGGACAAGAATAAGCCTAGGGAGGTCGAAAATGACCAAAATGTTCTTCCAATGACACAAACACACCTATTGAATGCACAAGATTGGTTAGAAACCCTAATTGGACAAGAATAAGCCAAGGGATGACGAAAATGACCTAAATGTTCATCCAATGACACAAACACACCTATTGGATGCACAAGATTGGTTAAAAACCCTAATTGGAAAAGAATAAGCCTATGGAGACCGAAAATGACCTAATTGTTCATCCAATTACACAAATGAACTTATTAAATGCACAAGATTGGTTAGAAACCCTAATTGGACAAGAATAGGCCTAGGGAAGACGAATATGACCTAATTGTTCATCCAAAGACACAAATGAAGTTATTTGATGCACAAGATTGGTTGAAAACCCTAATTGGACAAGAATAAGCCAAGGAAGGATGAAAATGACCTAAATGTTCATCCAATGAAACAAACACACCTATTGGATGCACAAGATTGGTTAGAAACCTTAATTGGACAAGAATAAGCATAGGGAGGACGAAAATGACCTAAATGTTCATCCAATGACACAAACACACCTATTGGATGCACAAGATTGGTTAGAAACCCTAATAGGACAAGAACAAGCCAAGGGAAGACTAAAATGACCTAAATGTTCATCAAATGACACAAACACACCTATTGGATGCACAAAATTGGTTAAAAACCATAATTGGAAATGAATAAGCCTAGGGAGACTAAAAATGAGCTAATTGTTCATCCAATGACACAAACACACCTATTGGATGCACAAGATTAGTTAGAAACCCTAATTGGACAAGAATAAGCCTAGGGAGGACGAAAATGACCTAATTGTTAATCCAAAGACACAAATGAACTTATTTGAGCATAAGATTGGTTGAAAACCCTAATTGGACAAGAATAAGCCTGGGGAGGACGAAAATGACCTAAATGTTCATCCAATGACACAAACACACCTATTGGATGCATAAGATTCGTTGAAAACCCTAATTGGACAAGAATAAGCCTAGGGAGGACGGAAACGACCTAAATGATCATCCAAAGATACAAATGAACTTATTCGATGCACAAGATTGGTTGAAAACCCTAATTGGACAAGAATAAGCCTAGGGAGGATGAAAATGACCTAAACGTTCATCCAATGACACAAACACACCTATTGGATGCACAAGATTCGTTAAAAACCCTAATTAGACAAGAATAAGCCTAGGGAGGTCGAAAATGACCAAAATGTTCATCCAATGACACAAACACACCTATTGAATGCACAAGATTGGTTACAAACCCTAATTGGACAAGAATAAGCCAAGGGATGACGAAAATGACCTAAATGTTCATCCAATGACACAAACACACCTGTTGGATGAACAAGATTGGTTAGAAATCTAATTTGACAAGAATAAGCTTAAGGAGGACGAAAATGACCTAATTGTTCATCCAATGACACAAACACACCTATTGGATGTACAAGATTGGTTAAAAACCTTAATTGGAAAAGAATAAGCCTGTGGAGACCGAAAATGACCTAATTATTCATCCAATTACACAAATGAACTTATTCAATGCACAAGATTGGTTAGAAACACTAATTGGACAAGAATAAGCCAAGGGAAGATGAATATGACGTAATTGTTAATCCAAAGACACAAATGAACTTATTTGATGCACAAGATTGGTTGAAAACCCTAATGGGACAAGAATAAGCCAAGGAAGGACAAAAATGACCAAAATGTTCATCCAATGAAACAAACACACCTATTGGATGCACAAGATTGGTTAGAAACCCTAATTGGACAAGAATAAGCCTAGGGAGGACGAAAATGACCTAAATGTTCATCCAATGACACAAACACACCAATTGAATGCACAAGATTGGTTAGAAACCCTAATTGGACAAGAATAAGCCTAGGGAGGACGAAAATGACCTAAATGTTCATCTAATGACACAAACACACCTATTGGATGCACAAGATTCGTTGAAAACCCTAATTGGACAAGAATAAGCCTAGGGAGGACGGAAACGACCTAATTGTTCGTCCAAATATACAAATGAACTTATTTGATGCACCAGATTTGTTGAAAACCCTAATTGGACAAGAATAAGCCTAACGAGGACGAAAATGACCTAAATGTTCATCCAATGACACAAACATACCTATTGGATGGACAAGATTGGTTAGAAACCCAAATTGGACAAGAATAAGCCTAGGGAGGTCGAAAATGACCAAAATGTTCTTCCAATGACACAAACACACCTATTGGATGCACAAGATTGGTTTAAAACCCTAATTGGAAAAGAATAAGCCTATGGAGACCGAAAATGACCTAATTGATCATCCAATTACACAAATGAACTTATTAAATGCAGAAGATTGGTTAGAAACCCTAATTGGACAAGAATAAGCCTAGGGAAGACGAATATGACCTAATTGTTCATCCAAAGACACAAATGAACTTATTTGATGCACAAGATTGCTTGAAAACCCTAATTGGACAAGAATAAGCCAAGGAAGGATGAAAATGACCTAAATGTTCATCCAATGAAACAAACACACCTATTGGATGCACAAGATTGGTTAGAAACCCTAATTGGACAAGAATAAGCCTAGGGAGGACCAAAATGACCTAAATGTTCATCCAATGACACAAACACACCTATTGGATGCACAAGATTGGTTAGAAACCCTAATTGGACAAGAACAAGCCAAGGGATGACGAAAATGACCTAAATGTTCATCAAATGACACAAACACACCTATTGGATGCACAAAATTGGTTAAAAACCCTAATTGGAAAAGAACAAGCCTAGGGAGACTGAAAATGAGCTAATTGTTCATCCAATGACACAAACACACCTATTGGATGCACAAGATTAGTTAGAAACCCTAATTGGACAAGAATAAGCCTAGGGAGGACGAAAATGACCTAATTGTTAATCCAATGACACAAATGAACTTATTTGATGCACAAGATTGGTTGAAAACCCTAATTGGACAAGAATAAGCCTAGGGAGGACGAAATTGACCTAAATGTTCATCCAATGACACAAACACACCTATTGGATGCACAAGATTCGTTAAAAACCCTAATTAGACAAGAATAAGCCAAGGGAGGTCGAAAATGACCAAAATGTTTATCCAATGACACAAACACACCTATTGAATGCACAAGATTGGTTAGAAACCCTAATTGGACAAGAATAAGCCAAGGGATGACGAAAATGATCTAAATGTTCATCAAATGACACAAACACACCTATTGGATGCACAAGATTGGTTAAAAACCCTAATTGGACAAGAATAAGCCTAGGGAGGACGAAAATGACCTAATTGTTAATCCAAAGACACAAATGAATTTATTTGATGCACAAGATTGGTTGAAAACCCTAATTGGACAAGAATAAGCCTAGGGAGGACGAAATTGACCTAAATGTTCATCCAATGACACAAACACACCTATTGGATGCACAAGATTCGTTAAAAACCCTAATTAGACAAGAATAAGCCAAGGGAGGTCGAAAATGACCAAAATGTTCATCCAATGACACAAACACACCTATTGAATGCACAAGATTGGTTAGAAACCCTAATTGGACAAGAATAAGCCAAGGGATGACGAAAATGATCTAAATGTTCATCCAATGACACAAACACACCTGTTGGATGAACAAGATTGGTTAGAAACCCTAATTTGACAAGAATAAGCTTAAGGAGGACGAAAATGACCTAATTGTTCATCCAATGACACAAACACACCTATTGGATGTACAAGATTGGTTAAAAACCCTAATTGGAAAAGAATAAGCCTATGGAGACCGAAAATGACCTAATTATTCATCCAATTACACAAATGAACTTTTTCAATGCATAAGATTGGTTAGAAAGCTTAATTGGACAAAAATAAGCCTAGGAAAGACGAATATGACCTTATTGTTCATCCAATGACACAAACACACCTATTGGATGCACAAGATTGGTTGAAAACCCTAATTGGACAAGAATAAGCCTAGGGAGGACGGAAATGACCTAAATGTTCATCCAAAGATACAAATGAACTTATTCGATGGACAAGATTGGTTGAAAACCCTAATTGGACAAGAATAAGCCTAGGGAGGACGAAAATGACCTAAATGTTCATCCAATGACACAAACACACCTATTGGATGCACAAGATTGGTTAGAAACCCTAATTGGACAAGAACAAGCCAAGGGATGACGAAAATGACCTAAATGTTCATCAAATGACACAAACACACCTATTGGATGCAAAAATTGGTTAAAAACCCTAATTGGAAAAGAATAAGCCTAGGGAGACTGAAAATGAGCTAATTGTTCATCCAAAGACACAAACACACCAATTGGATGCACAAGATTAGTTAGAAACCCTAATGTGACAAGAATAAGCCTAGGGAGGACGAAAATAACCTAATTGTTAATCCAAAGACACATATGAACTTATTTGATGCACAAGATTGGTTGAAAACCCTAATTGGACAAGAATAAGCCTAGGGAGGACGAAAATGACCTAAATGTTCATCCAATGACACAAACACACCTATTGGATGCACAAGATTGGTTAAAAACCCTAATTGGACAAGAATAAGCCTAGGGAGGACGAAAATGACCTAAATGTTCATCCAATGACACAAACACACCTATTGGATGCACAAGATTGGTTAGAAACCCTAATTGGACAAGAATAAGCCTAGGGAGGTCGAAAATGATCTAAATGTTCATCCAATGACACAAACACAAGTATTGGATGCACAAGATTGGTTAGAAACCTTAATTGGACAAGAATAAGCCTAGGGAGGTCAAAAATGACCTAAATATTCATCCAATGACACAAACACACCTATTGGATGCACAAGATTTGTTAGAAACCCTAATTGGACAAGAATAAGCCTAGGGAGGACGAAAATGACCTAATTGTTCATCCAATGACACAAACACACCTATTGGATGCACAAGATTGGTTAGAAACCCTAATTGGACAAGTATAAGCCTAGGGAGGTCAAAAATGACCTAAATGTTCATCCAATGACACAAACACACTTATTGGATGCTCAAGATTTGTTAGAAACCGTAATTGGACAAGAATAAGCCTAGGGAGGTCGAAAAGTACCTAAAAGTTCATCCAATGACATAAACACACCTATTGGATGCACAAGATTTGTTAGAAACCCTAATTGGACAAGAATAAGCCTAGGGAGGTCGAAAATGACCTAAAAGTTCATCCAATGACACAAACACACCTATTGGATGCACAAGATTTGTTAGAAACCGTAATTGGACTAGAATAAGCCTAGGGAGGTCCAAAATGACCTAAATGTTCATCCAATGACACAAACACACCTATTGGATGCACAAGATTGGTTAGAAACCCTAATTGGACAAGAATAAGCCTAGGGAGAACGAAAATGACCTAATTGCTCATCCAATGACACAAACACACCTATTGGATGCCCAAGATTGGTTAGAAACCCTAATTAGACCAGAATAAGCCTAGGGAGGTGGAAAATGAGCTAAATGTTCATCCAATGACACAAACACACCTATTGGATGCACAAGATTTTTTAGAAACCCTAATTGGACAAGAAAAAGCCTAGGGAGGTCGAAAATGACCTAAAAGTTCATCCAATGACACAAACACACCTATTGGATGCACAAGATTTTTTAGAAACCCTATTTGGACAAGAATAAGCCTAGGGAGGTCGAAAAAGACCCAAAAGTTCATCCAATGACACAAACACAACTATTGGATGCACAAGATTTGTAAGAAATCCTAATTGGACAAAAATAAGCCTAGGGAGGTCGAAAATGCCCTAAATGTTCATCCAATGACACAAACACACCTATTGGATGCACAAGATTTTTTAGAAACCCTAATTGGACAAGAAAAAGCCTAGGGAGGTCGAAAATGACCTAAAAGTTCATCCAATGACACAAACACACCTATTGGATGCACAAGATTGGTTAGAAACCGTAATTGGACAAGAATAACCCTAGGGAGGTCCAAAATGACCTAAATGTTCATCCAATGACACAAACACACCTATTGGATGCACAAGATTGGTTAGAAACCCTAATTGGACAAGAATAAGCCTAGGGAGAACGAAAATGACCTAAATGTTCATCCAATGACACAAACACACCTATTGGATGCACAAGATTGGTTAGAAACCCTAATTGGACAAGAACAAGCCAAGGGATGACGAAAATGACCTAAATGTTCATCAAATGACACAAACACACCTATTGGATGCACAAAATTGGTTAAAAACCCTAATTGGAAAAGAATAAACCTAGGGAGACTGAAAATGAGCTAATTGTTCATCCAATGACACAAACACACCTATTGGATACACAAGATTAGTTAGAAACCCTAATTGGACAAGAATAAGCCTAGGGAGGACGAAAATGACCTAATTGTTAATCCAATGACACAAACACACCTATTGGATGCACAAAATTGGTTAAAAACCCTAATTGGAAAAGAATAAGCCTAGGGAGACTGAAAATGAGCTAATTGTTCATCCAATGGCACAAACACACCTATTGGATGCACAAGATTAGTTAGAAACCCTAATTGGACAAGAATAAGCCTAGGGAGGACGAAAATGACCTAATTGTTAATCCAATGACACAAATGAACTTATTTGATGCACAAGATTGGTTGAAAACCCTAATTGGACAAGAATAAGCCTAGGGAGGACGAAATTGACCTAAATGTTCATCCAATGACACAAACACACCTATTGGATGCACAAGATTCGTTAAAAACCCTAATTAGACAAGAATAAGCCAAGGGAGGTCGAAAATGACCAAAATGTTCATCCAATGACACAAACACACCTATTGAATGCACAAGATTGGTTAGAAACCCTAATTGGACAAGAATAAGCCAAGGGATGACGAAAATGATCTAAATGTTCATCCAATGACACAAACACACCTGTTGGATGAACAAGATTGGTTAGAAACCCTAATTTGACAAGAATAAGCTTAAGGAGGACGAAAATGACCTAATTGTTCATCCAATGACACAAACACACCTATTCGATGTAGAAGATTGGTTAAAAACCCTAATTGGAAAAGAATAAGCCTATGGAGACCGAAAATGACCAAATTATTCATCCAATTATACAAATGAACTTATTCAATGCATAAGCTTGGTTAGAAACCTTAATTGGACAAGAATAAGCCTAGGGAAGACGAATATGACCTAATTGTTCATCCAATGACACAAACACACCTATTGGATGTACAAGATTGGTTAAAAACCTTAATTCGAAAAGAATAAGCCTATGGAGACCGAAAATGACCTAATTATTCATCCAATTACACAAATGAACTTATTCAATGCACAAGATGGGTTAGAAACCCTAATTGGACAAGAATAAGCCTAGGGAAGACGAAAATGACCTAAATGTTCATCCAATGAAACAAACACACCTATTGGATGCACAAGATTGGTTAGAAACCCTAATTGGACAAGAATAAGCCTAGGGAGGACGAATTTGACCTAAATGTTCATCCAATGACAGAAACATACCTATTGGATGCACAAGATTCGTTAAAAACCCTAATTAGACAAGAATAAGCCAAGGGAGGTCGAAAATGCCCTAAATGTTCATCCAATGACACAAACACACCAATTGAATGCACAAGATTGGTTAGAAACCCTAATTGGACAAGAATAAGCCTGGGGAGGACGAAAATGACCTAAATGTTCATCCAATGACACAAACACACCTATTGGATGCACAAGATTCGTTGAAAACCCTAATTGGACAAGAATAAGCCTAGGGAGGACGGAAACGACCTAAATGATCATCCAAAGATACAAATGAACTTATTCGATGCACAAGATTGGTTGAAAACCCTAATTGGACAAGAATAAGCCTAGGGAGGATGAAAATGACCTAAATGTTCATCCAATGACACAAACACACCTATTGGATGCACAAGATTCGTTAAAAACCCTAATTAGACAAGAATAAGCCTAGGGAGGTCGAAAATGACCAAAATGTTCATCCAATGACACAAACACACCTATTGAATGCACAAGATTGGTTAGAAACCCTAATTGGACAAGAATAAGCCAAGGGATGACGAAAATGACCTAAATGTTCATCCAATGACACAAACACACCTGTTGGATGAACAAGATTGGTTAGAAATCTAATTTGACAAGAATAAGCTTAAGGAGGACGAAAATGACCTAATTGTTCATCCAATGACACAAACACACCTATTGGATGTACAAGATTGGTTAAAAACCTTAATTGGAAAAGAATAAGCCTGTGGAGACCGAAAATGACCTAATTATTCATCCAATTACACAAATGAACTTATTCAATGCACAAGATTGGTTAGAAACACTAATTGGACAAGAATAAGCCAAGGGAAGATGAATATGACGTAATTGTTAATCCAAAGACACAAATGAACTTATTTGATGCACAAGATTGGTTGAAAACCCTAATGGGACAAGAATAAGCCAAGGAAGGACAAAAATGACCAAAATGTTCATCCAATGAAACAAACACACCTATTGGATGCACAAGATTGGTTAGAAACCCTAATTGGACAAGAATAAGCCTAGGGAGGACGAAAATGACCTAAATGTTCATCCAATGACACAAACACACCAATTGAATGCACAAGATTGGTTAGAAACCCTAATTGGACAAGAATAAGCCTAGGGAGGACGAAAATGACCTAAATGTTCATCTAATGACACAAACACACCTATTGGATGCACAAGATTCGTTGAAAACCCTAATTGGACAAGAATAAGCCTAGGGAGGACGGAAACGACCTAAATGTTCGTCCAAATATACAAATGAACTTATTTGATGCACCAGATTTGTTGAAAACCCTAATTGGACAAGAATAAGCCTAACGAGGACGAAAATGACCTAAATGTTCATCCAATGACACAAACATACCTATTGGATGGACAAGATTGGTTAGAAACCCAAATTGGACAAGAATAAGCCTAGGGAGGTCGAAAATGACCAAAATGTTCTTCCAATGACACAAACACACCTATTGGATGCACAAGATTGGTTTAAAACCCTAATTGGAAAAGAATAAGCCTATGGAGACCGAAAATGACCTAATTGATCATCCAATTACACAAATGAACTTATTAAATGCAGAAGATTGGTTAGAAACCCTAATTGGACAAGAATAAGCCTAGGGAAGACGAATATGACCTAATTGTTCATCCAAAGACACAAATGAACTTATTTGATGCACAAGATTGCTTGAAAACCCTAATTGGACAAGAAT
This sequence comes from Cicer judaicum, assembly GCA_037974835.1. Taxonomy (NCBI): domain Eukaryota; kingdom Viridiplantae; phylum Streptophyta; class Magnoliopsida; order Fabales; family Fabaceae; genus Cicer; species Cicer judaicum. Next base: position 242,061 of record JBBPBS010000077.1, read on the forward strand.
AAGCCAAGGAAGGATGAAAATGACCTAAATGTTCATCCAATGAAACAAACACACCTATTGGATGCACAAGATTGGTTAGAAACCCTAATTGGACAAGAATAAGCCTAGGGAGGACCAAAATGACCTAAATGTTCATCCAATGACACAAACACACCTATTGGATGCACAAGATTGGTTAGAAACCCTAATTGGACAAGAACAAGCCAAGGGATGACGAAAATGACCTAAATGTTCATCAAATGACACAAACACACCTATTGGATGCACAAAATTGGTTAAAAACCCTAATTGGAAAAGAACAAGCCTAGGGAGACTGAAAATGAGCTAATTGTTCATCCAATGACACAAACACACCTATTGGATGCACAAGATTAGTTAGAAACCCTAATTGGACAAGAATAAGCCTAGGGAGGACGAAAATGACCTAATTGTTAATCCAATGACACAAATGAACTTATTTGATGCACAAGATTGGTTGAAAACCCTAATTGGACAAGAATAAGCCTAGGGAGGACGAAATTGACCTAAATGTTCATCCAATGACACAAACACACCTATTGGATGCACAAGATTCGTTAAAAATCCTAATTAGACAAGAATAAGCCAAGGGAGGTCGAAAATGACCAAAATGTTCATCCAATGAAACAAACACACCTATTGAATACACAAGATTGGTTAGAAACCCTAATTGGACAAGAATAAGCCAAGGGATGACGAAAATGATCTAAATGTTCATCCAATGACACAAACACACCTATTGGATGCACAAGATTGGTTAAAAACCCTAATTGGAAAAGAATAAGCCTATGGAGACCGAAAATGACCTAGTTGTTCATCCAAATACACAAATGAACTTATTAAATGCACAAGATTGGTTAGAAACCCTAATTGGACAAGAATAAGCCTAGGGAAGACGAATATGACCTAAATGTTCATCCAATGAAACAAACACACCTATTGGATGCACAAGATTGGTTAGAAACCCTAATTGGACAAGAATAAGCCTAGGGAGGACGAAATTGACCTAAATGTTCATCCAATGACAGAAACACACCTATTGGATGCACAAGATTCGTTAAAAACCCTAATTAGACAAGAATAAGCCAAGGGAGGTCGAAAATGACCTAAATGTTCATCCAATGAAACAAACACACCTATTGGATGCACAAGATTGGTTAGAAACCCTAATTGGACAAGAATAAGCCTAGGGAGGACGAAATTGACCTAGATGTTCATCCAATGACAGAAACACACCTATTGGATGCACAAGATTCGTTAAAAACCCTAATTAGACAAGAATAAGCCAAGGGAGGTCGAAAATGACCTAAATGTTCATCCAATGAAACAAACACACTAATTGAATGCACAAGATTGGTTAGAAACCCTAATTGGACAAGAATAAGCCTAGGGAGGACGAAAATGACCAAAATGTTCATCCAATGACACAAACACACCTACTGAATGCACAAGATGGGTTCGAAACCCTAATTGGACAAGAATAAGCCTAGGGAGGACGAAAATGACCTAAATGTTCATCCAATGACACAAACACACCTATTGGATGCACAAGATTCGTTGAAAACCCTAATTGGACAAGAATAAGCCTAGGGAGGACGGAAACGACCTAAATGTTCGTCCAAAGATACAAATGAACTTATTCGATGCACAAGATTGGTTGAAAACCCTAATTGGACAAGAATAAGCCTAACGAGGACGAAAATGACCTAAATGTTCATCCAATGACACAAACACACCTATTGGATGCACAAGATTCGTTAAAAACCCTAATTAGACAAGAATAAGCCTAGGGAGGTCGAAAATGACCAAAATGTTCATCCAATGACACAAACACACCTATTGAATGCACAAGATTGGTTAGAAACCCTAATTGGACAAGAATAAGCCAAGGGATGACGAAAATGACCGAAATGTTCATCCAATGACACAAACACACCTGTTGGATGAACAAGATTGGATAGAAATCTAATTTGACAAGAATAAGCTTAAGGAGGACGAAAATGACCTAATTGTTCATCCAATGACACAAACACACCTATTGGATGTACAAGATTGGTTAAAAACCTTAATTGGAAAAGAATAACCCTGTGGAGACCGAAAATGACCTAATTATTCATCCAATTACACAAATGAACTTATTCAATGCACAAGATTGGTTAGAAACACTAATTGGACAAGAATAAGCCAAGGGAAGATGAATATGACGTAATTGTTAATCCAAAGACACAAATGAACTTATTTGATGCACAAGATTGGTTGAAAACCCTAATGGGACAAGAATAAGCCAAGGAAGGACAAAAATGACCAAAATGTTCATCCAATGAAACAAACACACCTATTGGATGCACAAGATTGGTTAGAAACCCTAATTGGACAAGAATAAGCCTAGGGAGGACGAAAATGACCAAAATGTTCATCCAATGACACAAACACACCTACTGAATGCACAAGATGGGTTCGAAACCCTAATTGGACAAGAATAAGCCTAGGGAGGACGAAAATGACCTAAATGTTCATCCAATGACACAAACACACCTATTGGATGCACAAGATTCGTTGAAAACCCTAATTGGACAAGAATAAGCCTAGGGAGGACGGAAACGACCTAATTGTTCGTCCAAATATACAAATGAACTTATTTGATGCACCAGATTTGTTGAAAACCCTAATTGGACAAGAATAAGCCTAACGAGGACGAAAATGACCTAAATGTTCATCCAATGACACAAACATACCTATTGGATGGACAAGATTGGTTAGAAACCCAAATTGGACAAGAATAAGCCTAGGGAGGTCGAAAATGACCAAAATGTTCTTCCAATGACACAAACACACCTATTGGATGCACAAGATTGGTTTAAAACCCTAATTGGAAAAGAATAAGCCTATGGAGACCGAAAATGACCTAATTGATCATCCAATTACACAAATGAACTTATTAAATGCAGAAGATTGGTTAGAAACCCTAATTGGACAAGAATAAGCCTAGGGAAGACGAATATGACCTAATTGTTCATCCAAAGACACAAATGAACTTATTTGATGCACAAGATTGCTTGAAAACCCTAATTGGACAAGAATAAGCCAAGGAAGGATGAAAATGACCTAAATGTTCATCCAATGAAACAAACACACCTATTGGATGCACAAGATTGGTTAGAAACCCTAATTGGACAAGAATAAGCCTAGGGAGGACCAAAATGACCTAAATGTTCATCCAATGACACAAACACACCTATTGGATGCACAAGATTGGTTAGAAACCCTAATTGGACAAGAACAAGCCAAGGGATGACGAAAATGACCTAAATGTTCATCAAATGACACAAACACACCTATTGGATGCACAAAATTGGTTAAAAACCCTAATTGGAAAAGAACAAGCCTAGGGAGACTGAAAATGAGCTAATTGTTCATCCAATGACACAAACACACCTATTGGATGCACAAGATTAGTTAGAAACCCTAATTGGACAAGAATAAGCCTAGGGAGGACGAAAATGACCTAATTGTTAATCCAATGACACAAATGAACTTATTTGATGCACAAGATTGGTTGAAAACCCTAATTGGACAAGAATAAGCCTAGGGAGGACGAAATTGACCTAAATGTTCATCCAATGACACAAACACACCTATTGGATGCACAAGATTCGTTAAAAACCCTAATTAGACAAGAATAAGCCAAGGGAGGTCGAAAATGACCAAAATGTTTATCCAATGACACAAACACACCTATTGAATGCACAAGATTGGTTAGAAACCCTAATTGGACAAGAATAAGCCAAGGGATGACGAAAATGATCTAAATGTTCATCAAATGACACAAACACACCTATTGGATGCACAAGATTGGTTAGAAACCCTAATTGGACAAGAATAAGCCTAGGGAGGACGAAAATGACCTAATTGTTAATCCAAAGACACAAATGAATTTATTTGATGCACAAGATTGGTTGAAAACCCTAATTGGACAAGAATAAGCCTAGGGAGGACGAAATTGACCTAAATGTTCATCCAATGACACAAACACACCTATTGGATGCACAAGATTCGTTAAAAACCCTAATTAGACAAGAATAAGCCAAGGGAGGTCGAAAATGACCAAAATGTTCATCCAATGACACAAACACACCTATTGAATGCACAAGATTGGTTAGAAACCCTAATTGGACAAGAATAAGCCAAGGGATGACGAAAATGATCTAAATGTTCATCCAATGACACAAACACACCTGTTGGATGAACAAGATTGGTTAGAAACCCTAATTTGACAAGAATAAGCTTAAGGAGGACGAAAATGACCTAATTGTTCATCCAATGACACAAACACACCTATTGGATGTACAAGATTGGTTAAAAACCCTAATTGGAAAAGAATAAGCCTATGGAGACCGAAAATGACCTAATTATTCATCCAATTACACAAATGAACTTTTTCAATGCATAAGATTGGTTAGAAAGCTTAATTGGACAAAAATAAGCCTAGGAAAGACGAATATGACCTTATTGTTCATCCAATGACACAAACACACCTATTGGATGCACAAGATTGGTTGAAAACCCTAATTGGACAAGAATAAGCCTAGGGAGGACGGAAATGACCTAAATGTTCATCCAAAGATACAAATGAACTTATTCGATGGACAAGATTGGTTGAAAACCCTAATTGGACAAGAATAAGCCTAGGGAGGACGAAAATGACCTAAATGTTCATCCAATGACACAAACACACCTATTGGATGCACAAGATTGGTTAGAAACCCTAATTGGACAAGAATAAGCCAAGGGAGGACGAAAATGACCTAAATGTTCATCCAATGACACAAACACACCTATTGGATGCACAAGATTGGTTAGAAACCCTAATTGGACAAGAACAAGCCAAGGGATGACGAAAATGACCTAAATGTTCATCAAATGACACAAACACACCTATTGGATGCACAAAATTGGTTAAAAACCCTAATTGGAAAAGAATAAACCTAGGGAGACTGAAAATGAGCTAATTGTTCATCCAATGACACAAACACACCTATTGGATGCACAAGATTAGTTAGAAACCCTAATTGGACAAGAATAAGCCTAGGGAGGACGAAAATGACCTAATTGTTAATCCAATGACACAAATGAACTTATTTGATGCACAAGATTGGTTGAAAATCCTAATTGGACAAGAATAAGCCTAGGGAGGACGAAATTGACCTAAATGTTCATCCAATGACACAAACACACCTATTGGATGCACAAGATTCGTTAAAAACCCTAATTAGACAAGAATAAGCCAAGGGAGGTCGAAAATGACCAAAATGTTCATCCAATGAAACAAACACACCTATTGAATGCACAAGATTGGTTAGAAACCCTAATTGGACAAGAATAAACCAAGGGATGACGAAAATGATCTAAATGTTCATCCAATGACACAAACACACCTGTTGGATGAACAAGATTGGTTAGAAACCCTAATTTGACAAGAATAAGCTTAAGGAGGACGAAAATGACCTAATTGTTCATCCAATGACACAAACACACCTATTCGATGTAGAAGATTGGTTAAAAACCCTAATTGGAAAAGAATAAGCCTATGGAGACCGAAAATGACCAAATTATTCATCCAATTATACAAATGAACTTATTCAATGCATAAGATTGGTTAGAAACCTTAATTGGACAAGAATAAGCCTAGGGAAGACGAATATGACCTAATTGTTCATCCAATGACACAAACACACCTATTGGATGTACAAGATTGGTTAAAAACCTTAATTCGAAAAGAATAAGCCTATGGAGACCGAAAATGACCTAATTATTCATCCAATTACACAAATGAACTTATTCAATGCACAAGATGGGTTAGAAACCCTAATTGGACAAGAATAAGCTTAGGGAAGACGAAAATGACCTAAATGTTCATCCAATGAAACAAACACACCTATTGGATGCACAAGATTGGTTAGAAACCCTAATTGGACAAGAATAAGCCTAAGGAGGACGAATTTGACCTAAATGTTCATCCAATGACAGAAACATACCTATTGGATGCACAAGATTCGTTAAAAACCCTAATTAGACAAGAATAAGCCAAGGGAGGTCGAAAATGACCTAAATGTTCATCCAATGACACAAACACACCAATTGAATGCACAAGATTGGTTAGAAACCCTAATTGGACAAGAATAAGCCTGGGGAGGACGAAAATGACCAAAATGTTCATCCAATGACACAAACACACCTATTGAATGCACAAGATGGGTTCGAAACCCTAATTGGACAAGAATAAGCCTAGGGAGGACGAAAATGACCTAAATGTTCATCCAATGAAACAAACACACCTATTGGATGCACAAGATTGGTTAGAAACCCTAATTGGACAAGAATAAGCCTAGGGAGGACGAAATTGACCTAAATGTTCATCCAATGACACAAACACACCTATTGGATGCACAAGATTGGTTAAAAACCCTAATTTGAAAAGAATAAGCCTATGGAGACCGAAAATGACCTAGTTGTTCATCCAAATACACAAATGAACTTATTAAATGCACAAGATTGGTTAGAAACCCTAATTGGACAAGAATAAGCCTAGGGAAGACGAATATGACCTAAATGTTCATCCAATGAAACAAACACACCTATTGGATGCACAAGATTGGTTAGAAACCCTAATTGGACAAGAATAAGCCTAGGGAGGACGAAATTGACCTAAATGTTCATCCAATGACAGAAACACACCTATTGGATGCACAAGATTCGTTAAAAACCCTAATTAGACAAGAATAAGCCAAGGGAGGTCGAAAATGACCTAAATGTTCATCCAATGAAACAAACACACCTATTGGATGCACAAGATTGGTTAGAAACCCTAATTGGACAAGAATAAGCCTAGGGAGGACGAAATTGACCTAGATGTTCATCCAATGACAGAAACACACCTATTGGATGCACAAGATTCGTTAAAAACCCTAATTAGACAAGAATAAGCCAAGGGAGGTCGAAAATGACCTAAATGTTCATCCAATGAAACAAACACACTAATTGAATGCACAAGATTGGTTAGAAACCCTAATTGGACAAGAATAAGCCTAGGGAGGACGAAAATGACCAAAATGTTCATCCAATGACACAAACACACCTACTGAATGCACAAGATGGGTTCGAAACCCTAATTGGACAAGAATAAGCCTAGGGAGGACGAAAATGACCTAAATGTTCATCCATTGACACAAACACACCTATTGGATGCACAAGATTCGTTGAAAACCCTAATTGGACAAGAATAAGCCTAGGGAGGACGGAAACGACCTAAATGTTCGTCCAAAGATACAAATGAACTTATTCGATGCACAAGATTGGTTGAAAACCCTAATTGGACAAGAATAAGCCTAACGAGGACGAAAATGACCTAAATGTTCATCCAATGACACAAACACACCTATTGGATGGACAAGATTGGTTAGAAACCCTAATTGGACAAGAATAAGCCTAGGGAGGTCCAAAATGACCAAAATGTTCTTCCAATGACACAAACACACCTATTGGATGCACAAGATTGGTTAAAAACCCTAATTGGAAAAGAATAAGCCTATGGAGACCGAAAATGACCTAATTGTTCATCCAATTACACAAATGAACTCATTAAATGCACAAGATTGGTTAGAAACCCTAATTGGACAAGAATAAGCCTAGGGAAGACGAATATGACCTAATTATTCATCCAAAGACACAAATGAACTTATTTGATGCACAAGATTGCTAGAAAACCCTAATTGGACAAGAATAAGCCAAGGAAGGATGAAAATGACGTAACTGTTCATCCAATGAAACAAACACACCTATTGGATGCACAAGATTGGTTAGAAAACCTAATTGGACAAGAATAAGCCTACAGAGGACGAAAATGACCTAAATGTTCATCCAATGACACAAACACACCTATTGGATGCACAAGATTGGTTAGAAACCCTAATTGGACAAGAACAAGCCAAGGGATGACGAAAATGACCTAAATGTTCATCAAATGACACAAACACACCTATTGGATGCACAAAATTGGTTAAAAACCCTAATTGGAAAAGAATAAGCCTAGGGAGACTGAAAATGACCTAATTGTTCATCCAATGACACAAACACACCTATTGGATGCACAATATTAGTTAGAAACCCTAATTGGACAAGAATAAGTCTAGGGAGGACGAAAATGACCTAATTGTTAATCCAATGACACAAATGAAATTATTTGATGCACAAGATTGGTTGAAAACCCTAATTGGACAAGAATAAGCCTAGGGAGGACGAAATTGCACTAAATGTTCATCCAATGACACAAACACACCTATTGGATGCACAAGATTCGTTAAAAACCCTAATTAGACAAGAATAAGCCAAGGGAGGTCGAAAATGACCAAAATGTTCATCCAATGACACAAACACACCTATTGAATGCACAAGATTGGTTAGAAACCCTAATTGGACAAGAATAAGCAAAGGGATGACGAAAATGATCTAAATGTTCATCCAATGAAACAAACACACCTGTTGGATGAACAAGATTGGTTAGAAACCCTAATTTGACATGAATAAGCTGAAGGAGGACGAAAATGACCTAATTGTTCATCCAATGACACAAACACACCTATTGGATGTACAAGATTGGTTAAAAACCCTAATTGGAAAAGAATAAGCCTATGGAGACCGAAAATGACCTAATTATTCATCCAATTATACAAATGAACTTATTCAATGCATAAGATTGGTTAGAAACCTTAATTGGACAAGAATAAGCCTAGGGAAGACGAATATGACCTAATTTTTCATCCAATGACACAAACACACCTATTGGATGGACAAGATTGGTTAAAAACCTTAATTGGAAAAGAATAAGCCTATGGAGACCGAAAATGACCTAATTATTCATCCAATTACACAAATGAACTTATTCAATGCACAAGATTGGTTAGAAACCCTAATTGCACAAGAATAAGCCTAGGGAAGACGAATATGACCTAATTGTTCATCCAAAGACACAAATGAACTTATTTGATGCACAAGATTGGTTGAAAACCCTAATTAGACAAGAATAAGCCAAGGAAGGACGAAAATCACCTAAATGTTCATCCAATGAAACAAACACACCTATTGGATGCACAAGATTGGTTAGAAACCCTAATTGGACAAGAATAAGCTTAAGGAGGACGAAAATGACCAAAATGTTCATCCAATGACACAAACACACCTATTGAATGCACATGATGGGTTCGAAACCCTAATTGGACAAGAATAAGCCTAGGGAGGACGAAAATGACCTAAATGTTCATCCAATGACACAAACACACCTATTGGATGCACAAGATTCGTTGAAAACACTAATTGGACAAGAATAAGACTAGGGAGGACGGAAACGACCTAAATGTTCGTCCGAAGATACAAATGAACTTATTCGATGCACAAGATTGGTTGAAAACCCTAATTGGACAAGAATAAGCCTAACGAGGACGAAAATGACCGAAATGTTCATCCAATGACACAAACACACCTATTGGATGGAAAAGATTGGTTAGAAACCCTAATTGGACAAGAATAAGCCTAGGGAGGTCGAAAATGACCAAAATGTTCTTCCAATGACACAAACACACCTATTGGATGCACAAGATTGGTTAAAAACCCTAATTGGAAAAGAATAAGCCTATGGAGACCGAAAATGACCTAGTTGTTCATCCAATTGCACAAATGAACTTATTAAATGCACAAGATTGGTTAGAAACCCTAAATGGACAAGAATAAGCCTAGGGAAGACGAATATGACCTAATTGTTCATCCAAAGACACAAATGAACTTATTTGATCCACAAGATTGGTTGAAAACCCTCATTGGACAAGAATAAGCAAAGGACGGATGAAAATGACCTAAATGTTCATCCAATGAAACAAACACACCTATTGGATGCACAAGATTGGTTAGAAACCCTAATTGGACAAGAATAAGCCTAGGGAGGACGAAAATGACCTAAATGTTCATCCAATGACACAAACACACCTATTGGATTCACAAGATTGGTTAGAAACCCTAATAGGACAAGAACAAGCCAAGGGATGACGAAAATGACCTAAATGTTCATCAAATGACACAAACACACCTATTGGATGCACAAAATTGGTTAAAAACCCTAATTGGAAAAGAATAAGCCTAGGGAGACTGAAAATGAGCTAATTGTTCATCCAATGACACAAACACACCTATTGGATGCACAAGATTAGTTAGAAACCCTAACTGGACAAGAATAAGCCTAGGGAGGACGAAAATGACCTAATTGTTAATCCAAAGACACAAATGAACTTATTTGATGCATAAGATTCGATGAAAACCCTAATTGGACAAGAATAAGCCTAAGGAGGACGAAAATGAGCTAAATGTTCATCCAATGACACAAACACACCTATTGGATGCACAAGATTCGTTGAAAACCCTAATTGGACAAGAATAAGCCTAGGGAGGACGGAAACGACCTAAATGTTCATCCAAAGATACAAATGAACTTATTCGATGCACAAGATTGGTTGAAAACCCTAATTGGACAAGAATAAGCCTAGGGAGGATGAAAATGACCTAAATGTTCATCCAATGACACAAACACACCTATTGGATGCACAAGATTCGTTAAAAACCCTAATTAGACAAGAATAAGCCTAGGGAGGTCGAAAATGACCAAAATGTTCATCCAATGACACAAACACACCTATTGGATGCACAAGATTAGTTAGAAACCCTAATTGGACAAGAATAAGCCTAGGGAGGACGAAAATGACCTAATTGTTCATCCAAAGACACAAATGAACTAATTCGATGCACAAGATTGGTTGAAAACCCTAATCGGACAAGAATCAGCCTAGGGAGGACGAAAATGACCTTAATGTTCATCCAATGACACAAACACACCTATTGGATGCACAAGATTCGTTGAAAACCATAATTGGACAAGAATAAGCCTAGGGAGGACGGAAACGACCTAAATGTTCGTCCAAAGATACAAATGAACTTATTCGATGCACAACATTGGTTGAAAACCCTAATTGGACAAGAATAAGCCTAGGGAGGACGAAAATGACCTAAATGTTCATCCAATGACACAAACACACCTATTGGATGGACAAGATTGGTTAGAAACCCTAATTGGACAAGAATAAGCCTAGGGAGGTCGAAAATGACCAAAATGTTCTTCCAATGACACAAACACACCTATTGAATGCACAAGATTGGTTAGAAACCCTAATTGGACAAGAATAAGCCAAGGGATGACGAAAATGACCTAAATGTTCATCCAATGACACAAACACACCTATTGGATGCACAAGATTGGTTAAAAACCCTAATTGGAAAAGAATAAGCCTATGGAGACCGAAAATGACCTAATTGTTCATCCAATTACACAAATGAACTTATTAAATGCACAAGATTGGTTAGAAACCCTAATTAGACAAGAATAATAGCCTAGGGATGACGAATATGACCTAATTGTTCATCCAAAGACACAAATGAACTTATTTGATGCACAAGATTGGTTGAAAACCCTAATTGGACAAGAATAAGCCTAGGGAGGACGAAAACGACCTAAATGTTCATCCAAAGATACAAATGAACTTATTCGATGCACAAGATTGGTTGAAAAGCCTAATTGGACAAGAATAAGTCTAGGGAGGATGAAAATGACCTAAATTTTCATCCAATGACACAAACACACCTATTGGATGCACAAGATTAGTTAGAAACCCTAATTGCACAAGAATAAGCCTAGGGAGGACGAAAATGAGCTAATTGTTAATCCAAACATACAAATGAACTTATTTGATGCATAAGATTGGATGAAAACCCTAATTGGACAAGAATAAGCCTAGGGAGGACGAAAATGACCTAAATGTTCATCCAATCACACAAACACACCTATTGGATGCACAAGATTCGTTGAAAACCCTAATTGGACAAGAATAAGCCTAGGGAGGACGAAAACGACCTAAATGTTCATCCAAAGATACAAATGAACTTATTCGATGCACAAGATTGGTTGAAAACCCTAATTGGACAAGAATAAGCCTAGGGAGGACGAAATTGCACTAAATGTTCATCCAATGACACAAACACACCTATTGGATGCACAAGATTCGTTAAAAACCCTAATTAGACAAGAATAAGCCAAGGGAGGTCGAAAATGACCAAAATGTTCATCCAATGACACAAACACACCTATTGAATGCACAAGATTGGTTAGAAACCCTAATTGGACAAGAATAAGCCAAGGGATGACGAAAATGACCTAAATGTTCATCCAATGACACAAACACACCTGTTGGATGAACAAGATTGGTTAGAAACCATAATTTGATAGGAATAAGCTTAAGGAGGACGAAAATGACCTAATTGTTCATCCAATGACACAAACACACCTATTGGATGTACAAGATTGGTTAAAAACCTTAATTGGAAAAGAATAAGCCTATGGAGACCGAAAACGACCTAATTATTCATCCAATTACACAAATGAACTTATTCAATGCATAAGATTGGTTAGAAACCTTAATTGGACAAGAATAAGCCTAGGGAGACCGAAAATGACCTAATTGTTCATCCAATGACACAAACACACCTATTGGATGCAAAAGATTGGTTAGAAACCCTAATTGGACAAGAATAAGCCTAGGGAGGACGAAAATGACCTAAATGTTCATCCAATGACACAAACACACCTATTGGATGCACAAGATTGGTTAGAAACCCTAATTGGACAAGAACAAGCCAAGGGATGACGAAAATGACCTAAATGTTCATCAAATGACACAAACACACCTATTGGATGCACAAAATTGGTTAGAAACCCTAATTGGAAAAGAATAAGCCTATGGAGACCGAAAATGACCTAATTGTACATCCAATTACACAAATGAACTTATTCAATGCACAAGATTGGTTAGAAACCCTAATTGGACAAGAATAAGCCTAGGGAAGACGAATATGACCTAATTGTTCATCCAAAGACACAAATGAACTTATTTGATGCACAAGATTGGTTGCAAACCCTAATTGGACAAGAATAAGCCAAGGAAGGACGAAAATGACCTAAATGTTCATCCAATGAAACAAACACACCTATTGGATGCACAAGATTGGTTAGAAACCCTAATTGGACAAGAATAAGCCTAGGGAGGACGAAAATGACCTAAATGTTCATCAAATGACACAAACACACCTATTGGATGCACAAAATTGGTTAAAAACCCTAATTGGAAAAGAATAAGCCTAGGGAGACTGAAAATGAGCTAATTGTTCATCCAATGACACAAACACACCTATTGGATGCACAAGATTAGTTAGAAACCCTAATTGGACAAGAATAAGCCTAGGGAGGACGAAAATGACCTAAATGTTCATCCAATGAAACAAACACACCTATTGGATGCACAAGATTGGTTAGAAACCCTAATTGGACAAGAATAAGCCTAGGGAGGACGAAAATGACCTAAATGTTCATCCAATGACACAAACACACCTATTGGATGCACAA
>JBBPBS010000077.1:255640-280569 GCA_037974835.1 Cicer judaicum
AAGAACAAGCCAAGGGATGACGAAAATGACCTAAATGTTCATCCAATGACACAAACACACCTATTGGATGCACAAGATTGGTTAGAAACCCTAATAGGACAAGAACAAGCCAAGGGATGACGAAAATGACCTAAATGTTCATCAAATGACACAAACACACCTATTGAATGCACAAAATTGGTTAAAAACCCTAATTGGAAAAGAATAAGCCTAGGGAGATGGAAAATGAGCTAATTGTTCATCCAATGACACAAACACACCTATTGGATGCACAAGATTTGTTAGAAACCCTAATTGGACAAGAATAAGCCTAGGGAGGACGAAAATGACCTAATTGTTAATCCAAAAACACAAATGAACTTATTTGATGCCCAAGATTGGTTGAAAACCCTAATTGGACAAGAATAAGCCTAGGGAGGACGAAATTGACCTTAATGTTCATCCAAAGACACAAATGAACTTATTTGATGCACAAGATTGGTTGAAAACCCTAATTGGACAAGAATAAGCCAAGGAAGGATGAAAATGACCTAAATGTTCATCCAATGAAACAAACACACCTATTGGATGCACAAGATTGGTTAGAAACCCTAATTGGACAAGAATAAGCCTAGGGAGGACGAAAATGACCTAAATGTTCATCCAATGACACAAACACACCTATTGGATTCACAAGATTGGTTAGAAACCCTAATAGGACAAGAACAAGCCAAGGGATGACGAAAATGACCTAAATGTTCATCAAATGACACAAACACACCTATTGGATGCACAAAATTGGTTAAAAACCCTAATTGGAAAAGAATAAGCCAAGGGAGACTGAAAATGAGCTAATTGTTCATCCAATGACACAAACACACCTATTGGATGCACAAGATTAGTTAGAAACCCTAATTGGACAAGAATAAGCCTAGGGAGGACGAAAATGACCTAATTGTGAATCCAAAGACACAAATGAACTTATTCGATGCACAAGATTGGTTGAAAACCCTAATTTGACAAGAATAAGCCTAGGGAGGATGAAAATGACCTAAATGTTCATCCAATGAAACAAACACACCTATTGGATGCACAAGATTCGTGAAAAACCCTAATTAGACAAGAATAAGCCTAGGGAGGTCGAAAATGACCAAAATGTTCATCCAATGACACAAACACACCTATTGGATGCACAAGATTAGTTAGAAACCCTAATTGGACAAGAATAAGACTAGGGAGGACGAAAATGAGCTAATTGTTCATCCAAAGACACAAATGAACTAATTCGATGCACAAGATTGGTTGAAAACCCTAATCGGACAAGAATAAGCCTAGGGAGGACGAAAATGACCTTAATGTTCATCCAATGACACAAACACACCTATTGGATGCACAAGATTCGTTGAAAACCCTAATTGGACAAGAATAAGCCTAGGGAGGACGGAAACGACCTAAATGTTCGTCCAAAGATACAAATGAACTTATTCGATGCACAACATTGGTTGAAAACCCTAATTGGACAAGAATAAGCCTAGGGAGGACGAAAATGACCTAAATGTTCATCCAATGACACAAACACACCTATTGGATGGACAAGATTGGTTAGAAACCCTAATTGGACATGAATAAGCCTAGGGAGGTCGAAAATGACCAAAATGTTCTTCCAATGACACAAACACACCTATTGAATGCACAAGATTGGTTAGAAACCCTAATTGGACAAGAATAAGCCAAGGGATGACGAAAATGACCTAAATGTTCATCCAATGACACAAACACACCTATTGGATGCACAAGATTGGTTAAAAACCCTAATTGGAAAAGAATAAGCCTATGGAGACCGAAAATGACCTAATTGTTCATCCAATTACACAAATGAACTTATTAAATGCACAAGATTGGTTAGAAACCCTAATTAGACAAGAATAATAGCCTAGGGATGACGAATATGACCTAATTGTTCATCCAAAGACACAAATGAACTTATTTGATCCACAAGATTGGTTGAAAACCCTCATTGGACAAGAATAAGCAAAGGACGGATGAAAATGACCTAAATGTTCATCCAATGAAACAAACACACCTATTGGATGCACAAGATTGGTTAGAAACCCTAATTGGACAAGAATAAGCCAAGGGAGGACGAAAATGACCTAAATGTTCATCCAATGACACAAACACACCTATTGGATGCACAAGATTGGTTAGAAACCCTAATTGGACAAGAACAAGCCAAGGGATGACGAAAATGACCTAAATGTTCATCAAATGACACAAACACACCTACTGGATGCACAAATTTGGTTAAAAACCCTAATTGGAAAAGAATAAGCCTAGGGAGACTGAAAATGAGCTAATTGTTCATCCAATGACACAAACACACCTATTGGATGCACAAGATTAGTTAGAAACCCTAATTGGACAAGAATAAGCCTAGGGAGGACGAAAATGACCTAATTGTGAATCCAAAGACACAAATGAACTTATTCGATGCACAAGATTGGTTGAAAACCCTAATTTGACAAGAATAAGCCTAGGGAGGATGAAAATGACCTAAATGTTCATCCAATGAAACAAACACACCTATTGGATGCACAAGATTCGTGAAAAACCCTAATTAGACAAGAATAAGCCTAGGGAGGTCGAAAATGACCAAAATGTTCATCCAATGACACAAACACACCTATTGGATGCACAAGATTAGTTAGAAACCCTAATTGGACAAGAATAAGACTAGGGAGGACGAAAATGAGCTAATTGTTCATCCAAAGACACAAATGAACTAATTCGATGCACAAGATTGGTTGAAAACCCTAATCGGACAAGAATAAGCCTAGGGAGGACGAAAATGACCTTAATGTTCATCCAATGACACAAACACACCTATTGGATGCACAAGATTCGTTGAAAACCCTAATTGGACAAGAATAAGCCTAGGGAGGACGGAAACGACCTAAATGTTCGTCCAAAGATACAAATGAACTTATTCGATGCACAACATTGGTTGAAAACCCTAATTGGACAAGAATAAGCCTAGGGAGGACGAAAATGACCTAAATGTTCATCCAATGACACAAACACACCTATTGGATGGACAAGATTGGTTAGAAACCCTAATTGGACATGAATAAGCCTAGGGAGGTCGAAAATGACCAAAATGTTCTTCCAATGACACAAACACACCTATTGAATGCACAAGATTGGTTAGAAACCCTAATTGGACAAGAATAAGCCAAGGGATGACGAAAATGACCTAAATGTTCATCCAATGACACAAACACACCTATTGGATGCACAAGATTGGTTAAAAACCCTAATTGGAAAAGAATAAGCCTATGGAGACCGAAAATGACCTAATTGTTCATCCAATTACACAAATGAACTTATTAAATGCACAAGATTGGTTAGAAACCCTAATTAGACAAGAATAATAGCCTAGGGATGACGAATATGACCTAATTGTTCATCCAAAGACACAAATGAACTTATTTGATCCACAAGATTGGTTGAAAACCCTCATTGGACAAGAATAAGCAAAGGACGGATGAAAATGACCTAAATGTTCATCCAATGAAACAAACACACCTATTGGATGCACAAGATTGGTTAGAAACCCTAATTGGACAAGAATAAGCCTAGGGAGGACGAAAATGACCTAAATGTTCATCCAATGACACAAACACACCTATTGGATGCACAAGATTGGTTAGAAACCCTAATTGGATAAGAACAAGCCAAGGGATGACGAAAATGACCTAAATGTTCATCCAATGACACAAACACACCTATTGGATGCACAAGATTGGTTAGAAACCCTAATAGGACAAGAACAAGCCAAGGGATGACGAAAATGACCTAAATGTTCATCAAATGACACAAACACACCTATTGAATGCACAAAATTGGTTAAAAACCCTAATTGGAAAAGAATAAGCCTAGGGAGATGGAAAATGAGCTAATTGTTCATCCAATGACACAAACACACCTATTGGATGCACAAGATTTGTTAGAAACCCTAATTGGACAAGAATAAGCCTAGGGAGGACGAAAATGACCTAATTGTTAATCCAAAAACACAAATGAACTTATTTGATGCCCAAGATTGGTTGAAAACCCTAATTGGACAAGAATAAGCCTAGGGAGGACGAAATTGACCTAAATATTCATCCAAAGACACAAATGAACTTATTTGATGCACAAGATTGGTTGAAAACCCTAATTGGACAAGAATAAGCCAAGGAAGGATGAAAATGACCTAAATGTTCATCCAATGAAACAAACACACCTATTGGATGCACAAGATTGGTTAGAAACCCTAATTGGACAAGAATAAGCCTAGGGAGGACGAAAATGACCTAAATGTTCATCCAATGACACAAACACACCTATTGGATTCACAAGATTGGTTAGAAACCCTAATAGGACAAGAACAAGCCAAGGGATGACGAAAATGACCTAAATGTTCATCAAATGACACAAACACACCTATTGGATGCACAAAATTGGTTAAAAACCCTAATTGGAAAAGAATAAGCCTAGGGAGACTGAAAATGAGCTAATTGTTCATCCAATGACACAAACACACCTATTGGATGCACAAGATTAGTTAGAAACCCTAATTGGACAAGAATAAGCCTAGGGAGGACGAAAATGACCTAATTGTGAATCCAAAGACACAAATGAACTTATTCGATGCACAAGATTGGTTGAAAACCCTAATTGGACAAGAATAAGCCAAGGAAGGATGAAAATGACCTAAATGTTCATCCAATGAAACAAACACACCTATTGGATGCACAAGATTGGTTAGAAACCCTAATTGGACAAGAATAAGCCTAGGGAGGACGAAAATGACCTAAATGTTCATCCAATGACACAAACACACCTATTGGATTCACAAGATTGGTTAGAAACCCTAATAGGACAAGAACAAGCCAAGGGATGACGAAAATGACCTAAATGTTCATCAAATGACACAAACACACCTATTGGATGCACAAAATTGGTTAAAAACCCTAATTGGAAAAGAATAAGCCTAGGGAGACTGAAAATGAGCTAATTGTTCATCCAATGACACAAACACACCTATTGGATGCACAAGATTAGTTAGAAACCCTAACTGGACAAGAATAAGCCTAGGGAGGACGAAAATGACCTAATTGTTAATCCAAAGACACAAATGAACTTATTTGATGCATAAGATTCGATGAAAACCCTAATTGGACAAGAATAAGCCTAAGGAGGACGAAAATGAGCTAAATGTTCATCCAATGACACAAACACACCTATTGGATGCACAAGATTCGTTGAAAACCCTAATTGGACAAGAATAAGCCTAGGGAGGACGGAAACGACCTAAATGTTCATCCAAAGATACAAATGAACTTATTCGATGCACAAGATTGGTTGAAAACCCTAATTGGACAAGAATAAGCCTAGGGAGGATGAAAATGACCTAAATGTTCATCCAATGACACAAACATACCTGTTGGATGCACAAGATTCGTTATAAACCCTAATTAGACAAGAATAAGCCTAGGGAGGACGAAAATGACCAAAATGTTCATCCAATGACACAAACACACCTATTGAATGCACAAGATTGGTTAGAAACCCTAATTGGACAAGAATAAGCCAAGGGATGACGAAAATGACCTAAATGTTCATCCAATGAAAGAAACACACCTGTTGGATGAACAAGATTGGTTAGAAACCCAAATTTGACAAGAATAAGCTTAAGGAGGACGAAAATGACCTAAATGTTCATCCAATGACACAAACACACCTATTGGATGCACAAGATTGGTTAGAAACCCTAATAGGACAAGAACAAGCCAAGGGATGACGAAAATGACCTAAATGTTCATCAAATGACACAAACACACCTATTGGATGCACAAAATTGGTTAAAAACCCTAATTGGAAAAGAATAAGCCTAGGGAGATGGAAAATGAGCTAATTGTTCATCCAATGACACAAACACACCTATTGGATGCACAAGATTGGTTAGAAACCCTAATTGGACAAGAATAAGCCTAGGGAGGACGAAAATGACCTAAATGTTCATCCAATGACACAAACACACCTATAGGATACACAAGATTGGTTAGAAACCCTAATTGGACAAGAATAAGCCTAGGGAGGTCCAAAATAACCTAAATGTTCATCCAATGACACAAACACACCTATTGGATGCACAAGATTGGTTGAAAACCCTAATTGGACAAGAATATGCCTAGGGAGGACGAAAATGACCTAAATGTTCATCCAATGAAACAAACACACCTATTGGATGAACAAGATTGGTTAGAAACCCTAATTGGACAGGAATTAGTTTAGGGAGGACGAAAATGACCTAAATGTTCATCCAATGACACAAACACAACTATTGGATGCACAAGATTGGTTAGAAACCCTAATTGGACAAGAATAAGCCTAGGGAGGACGAAAATGACCTAAATGTTCATCCAATGACACAAACACACCTATTGGATGGACAAGATTGGTTAGAAACCCTAATTGGACAAGAATAAGCCTAGGGAGGTCGAAAATGACCAAAATGTTCATCCAATGACACAAACACACCTATTGAATGCACAAGATTGGTTAGAAACCCTAATTGGACAAGAATAAGCCAAGGGATGACGAAAATGACCTAAATGTTCATCCAATGACACAAACACACCTATTGGATGCACAAGATTGGTTAAAAACCCTAATTGGAAAAGAATAAGCCTATGGAGACCGAAAATGACCTAATTGTTCATCCAATTACACAAATGAACTTATTAAATGCACAAGATTGGTTAGAAACCCTAATTAGACAAGAATAATAGCCTAGGGATGACGAATATGACCTAATTGTTCATCCAAAGACACAAATGAACTTATTTGATCCACAAGATTGGTTGAAAACCCTCATTGGACAAGAATAAGCAAAGGACGGATGAAAATGACCTAAATGTTCATCCAATGAAACAAACACACCTATTGGATGCACAAGATTGGTTAGAAACCCTAATTGGACAAGAATAAGCCTAGGGAGGACGAAAATGACCTAAATGTTCATCCAATGACACAAACACACCTATTGGATGCACAACATTGGTTGAAAACCCTAATTGGACAAGAATAAGCCTAGGGAGGACGAAAATGACCTAAATGTTCATCCAATGACACAAACACACCTATTGGATGCACAAGATTGGTTAGAAACCCTAATTGGACAAGAATAAGCCTAGGGAGGTCGTAAATGACCTAAATGTTCATCCAATGACACAAACACACCTATTGGATGCACAAGATTGGTTAGAAACCCTAATTCGACAAGAATAAGCCTAGGGAGGACGAAAATGACCTAATTGTTCATCCAATGACACAAATGAACTTATTCAATGCACAAGATTGGTTGAAAACCCTAATTTGACAAGAATAAGCCTAGGGAGGATGAAAATGACCTAACTGTTCATCCAATGACACAAACACACCTATTGGATGCACAAGATTGGTTTGAAACCCTAATTGGACAAGAATAAGCCTAGGGAGGGCGAAAATGACCTAATTGTTCGTCCAATGACACAAATGGACTTATTCAATGCACAAGATTGGTTAAAAACCATAATTGGCAAGAATAACCTTAGGGAGGACGAAAATGACCTAAATGTTCATCCAATGACACAAACACACCTATTCGATGCACAAGATTGGTTAGAAACCCTAATTTGACAAGAATAAGCCTAGGGAGGACGAAAATGACCTAATTGTTCATCCAATGACACAAATGAACTTATTCAATGCACAAGATTAGTTAGAAAACGTAATTTGACCAGAATAAGCCTAGGGAGGATGAAAATGACCTAATTGTTCATCCAATGACACAAACACACCTATTGGATGCACAAGATTGGTTAGAAACCCTAATTGGACAAGAATAAGCCTAGGGAGGACGAAAATGACCTAAATGTTCATCCAATGACACAAACACACATATTGGATGCACAAGATTGGTTAAAAACCCTAATAGGAAAAGAATAAGCCTAGGGAGATCGAAAATAACCTAATAGTTCATCCAATGACACAAACACACATATTGGATGCACAAGATTGGTTAGAAACCCTAATTGGACAAGAATAAGCCTAGGGAGGATCAAAATGACCTAATTGTTCATCCAATGACACAAACACACCTATTGGATGCACAAGATTCGTTAAAAACCCTAATTGGACAAGAATAAGCCTAGGGAGGACGAAAATGACCTAATTGTTCATCCAATTACACAAATGAACTTATTCAATGCACAAGATTGGTTGAAAACCCTAATTGGACAAGAATAAGCCTAGGGAGGACGAAAATGACCTAAATGTTCATCCAATGACACAAACACACCTATTGGAGGCACAAGATTGGTTAGAAACCTTAATTTGACATGAATAAGCCAAGGGAGGATCAAAATGACCTAATTGTTCATCCAATGACACAAACACACCTATTGGATGCACAAGATTCGTTGAAAACCCTAATTGGACAAGAATAAGCCTAGGGAGGACGAAAATGACCTAAATGTTCATCCAATGACACAAACACACCTATTGGATGCACAAGATTGGTTAGAAACCCTAATTGGACAAGAACAAGCCAAGGGATGACGAAAATGACCTAAATGTTCATCCAATGACACAAACACACCTATTGGATGCACAAGATTGGTTAGAAACCCTAATAGGACAAGAACAAGCCAAGGGATGACGAAAATGACCTAAATGTTCATCAAATGACACAAACACACCTATTGGATGCACAAAATTGGTTAAAATCCCTAATTGGAAAAGAATAAGCCTAGGGAGATGGAAAATGAGCTAATTGTTCATCCAATGACACAAACACACCTATTGGATGCACAAGATTAGTTAGAAACCCTAATTGGACAAGAATAAGCCTAGGGAGGACGAAAATGACCTAATTGTTAATCCAAAAACACAAATGAACTTATTTGATGCCCAAGATTGGTTGAAAACCCTAATTGGACAAGAATAAGCCTAGGGAGGACGAAATTGACCTAAATGTTCATCCAAAGACACAAATGAACTTATTTGATGCACAAGATTGGTTGAAAACCCTAATTGGACAAGAATAAGCCAAGGAAGGATGAAAATGACCTAAATGTTCATCCAATGAAACAAACACACCTATTGGATGCACAAGATTGGTTAGAAACCCTAATTGGACAAGAATAAGCCTAGGGAGGACGAAAATGACCTAAATGTTCATCCAATGACACAAACACACCTATTGGATTCACAAGATTGGTTAGAAACCCTAATAGGACAAGAACAAGCCAAGGGATGACGAAAATGACCTAAATATTCATCAAATGACACAAACACACCTATTGGATGCACAAAATTGGTTAAAAACCCTAATTGGAAAAGAATAAGCCTAGGGAGACTGAAAATGAGCTAATTGTTCATCCAATGACACAAACACACCTATTGGATGCACAAGATTAGTTAGAAACCCTAATTGGACAAGAATAAGCCTAGGGAGGACGAAAATGACCTAATTGTGAATCCAAAGACACAAATGAACTTATTCGATGCACAAGATTGGTTGAAAACCCTAATTTGACAAGAATAAGCCTAGGGAGGATGAAAATGACCTAAATGTTCATCCAATGAAACAAACACACCTATTGGATGCACAAGATTCGTGAAAAACCCTAATTAGACAAGAATAAGCCTAGGGAGGTCGAAAATGACCAAAATGTTCATCCAATGACACAAACACACCTATTGGATGCACAAGATTAGTTAGAAACCCTAATTGGACAAGAATAAGCCTAGGGAGGACGAAAATGACCTAATTGTTCATCCAAAGACACAAATGAACTAATTCGATGCACAAGATTGGTTGAAAACCCTAATCGGACAAGAATCAGCCTAGGGAGGACGAAAATGACCTTAATGTTCATCCAATGACACAAACACACCTATTGGATGCACAAGATTCGTTGAAAACCATAATTGGACAAGAATAAGCCTAGGGAGGACGGAAACGACCTAAATGTTCGTCCAAAGATACAAATGAACTTATTCGATGCACAACATTGGTTGAAAACCCTAATTGGACAAGAATAAGCCTAGGGAGGACGAAAATGACCTAAATGTTCATCCAATGACACAAACACACCTATTGGATGGACAAGATTGGTTAGAAACCCTAATTGGACAAGAATAAGCCTAGGGAGGTCGAAAATGACCAAAATGTTCTTCCAATGACACAAACACACCTATTGAATGCACAAGATTGGTTAGAAACCCTAATTGGACAAGAATAAGCCAAGGGATGACGAAAATGACCTAAATGTTCATCCAATGACACAAACACACCTGTTGGATGAACAAGATTGGTTAGAAACCCTAATTAGAATAGAATAAGCTTAAGGAGGACGAAAATGACCTAATTGTTCATCCAATGACACAAACACACCTATTGGATGTACAAGATTGGTTAAAAACCTTAATTGGAAAAGAATAAGCCTATGGAGACCGAAATGACCTAATTATTCATCCAATTACACAAATGAACTTATTCAATGCACAAGATTGGTTAGAAACCCTAATTGGACAAGAATAAGCCTAGGGAAGACGAATATGACCTAATTGTTCATCCAAAGACACAAATGAACTTATTTGATGCACAAGATTGGTTGAAAACCCTAATTGGACAAGAATAAGCCAAGGAAGGACGAAAATGACCTAAATGTTCGTCCAATGAAACAAACACACCTATTGGATGCACAAGATTGGTTAGAAACCCTAATCGGACAAGAATAAGCCTAGGGAGGACGAAAATGACCTAAATGTTCATCCAATGACACAAACACACCTATTGGATGCACAAGATTGGTTAGAAACCCTAATTGGACAAGAACAAGCCAAGGGATGACGAAAATGACCTAAATGTTCATCCAATGACACAAACACACCTATTGGATGCACAAGATTGGTTAGAAACCCTAATAGGACAAGAACAAGCCAAGGGATGACGAAAATGACCTAAATGTTCATCAAATGACACAAACACACCTATTGGATGCACAAAATTGGTTAAAAACCCTAATTGGAAAAGAATAAGCCTAGGGAGATGGAAAATGAGCTAATTGTTCATCCAATGACACAAACACACCTATTGGATGCACAAGATTCGTTGAAAACCCTAATTGGACAAGAATAAGCCTAGGGAGGACGGAAACGACCTAAATGTTCGTCCAAAGATACAAATGAACTTATTCGATGCACAACATTGGTTGAAAACCCTAATTGGACAAGAATAAGCCTAGGGAGGACGAAAATGACCTAAATGTTCATCCAATGACACAAACACACCTATTGGATGGACAAGATTGGTTAGAAACCCTAATTGGACAAGAATAAGCCTAGGGAGGTCGAAAATGACCAAAATGTTCATCCAATGACACAAATGAACTTATTAAATGCACAAGATTGGTTAGAAACACTAATTAGACAAGAATAATAGCCTAGGGATGACGAATATGACCTAATTGTTCATCCAAAGACACAAATGAACTTATTTGATGCACAAGATTGGTTGAAAACCCTAATTGGACAAGAATAAGCCTAGGGAGGACGAAAACGACCTAAATGTTCATCCAAAGATACAAATGAACTTATTCGATGCACAAGATTGGTTGAAAAGCCTAATTGGACAAGAATAAGTCTAGGGAGGATGAAAATGACCTAAATTTTCATCCAATGACACAAACACACCTATTGGATGCACAAGATTAGTTAGAAACCCTAATTGCACAAGAATAAGCCTAGGGAGGACGAAAATGAGCTAATTGTTAATCCAAACATACAAATGAACTTATTTGATGCATAAGATTGGATGAAAACCCTAATTGGACAAGAATAAGCCTAGGGAGGACGAAAATGACCTAAATGTTCATCCAATCACACAAACACACCTATTGGATGCACAAGATTCGTTGAAAACCCTAATTGGACAAGAATAAGCCTAGGGAGGACGAAAACGACCTAAATGTTCATCCAAAGATACAAATGAACTTATTCGATGCACAAGATTGGTTGAAAACCCTAATTGGACAAGAATAAGCCTAGGGAGGACGAAATTGCACTAAATGTTCATCCAATGACACAAACACACCTATTGGATGCACAAGATTCGTTAAAAACCCTAATTAGACAAGAATAAGCCAAGGGAGGTCGAAAATGACCAAAATGTTCATCCAATGACACAAACACACCTATTGAATGCACAAGATTGGTTAGAAACCCTAATTGGACAAGAATAAGCCAAGGGATGACGAAAATGATCTAAATGTTCATCCAATGAAACAAACACACCTGTTGGATGAACAAGATTGGTTAGAAACCCTAATTTGACAAGAATAAGCTGAAGGAGGACGAAAATGACCTAATTGTTCATCCAATGACACAAACACACCTATTGGATGTACAAGATTGGTTAAAAACCCTAATTGGAAAAGAATAAGCCTATGGAGACCGAAAATGACCTAATTATTCATCCAATTATACAAATGAACTTATTCAATGCATAAGATTGGTTAGAAACCTTAATTGGACAAGAATAAGCCTAGGGAAGACGAATATGACCTAATTTTTCATCCAATGACACAAACACACCTATTGGATGGACAAGATTGGTTAAAAACCTTAATTGGAAAAGAATAAGCCTATGGAGACCGAAAATGACCTAATTATTCATCCAATTACACAAATGAACTTATTCAATGCACAAGATTGGTTAGAAACCCTAATTGCACAAGAATAAGCCTAGGGAAGACGAATATGACCTAATTGTTCATCCAAAGACACAAATGAACTTATTTGATGCACAAGATTGGTTGAAAACCCTAATTAGACAAGAATAAGCCAAGGAAGGACGAAAATCACCTAAATGTTCATCCAATGAAACAAACACACCTATTGGATGCACAAGATTGGTTAGAAACCCTAATTGGACAAGAATAAGCTTAAGGAGGACGAAAATGACCAAAATGTTCATCCAATGACACAAACACACCTATTGAATGCACAAGATGGGTTCGAAACCCTAATTGGACAAGAATAAGCCTAGGGAGGACGAAAATGACCTAAATGTTCATCCAATGACACAAACACACCTATTGGATGCACAAGATTCGTTGAAAACACTAATTGGACAAGAATAAGACTAGGGAGGACGGAAACGACCTAAATGTTCGTCCGAAGATACAAATGAACTTATTCGATGCACAAGATTGGTTGAAAACCCTAATTGGACAAGAATAAGCCTAACGAGGACGAAAATGACCGAAATGTTCATCCAATGACACAAACACACCTATTGGATGGACAAGATTGGTTAGAAACCCTAATTGGACAAGAATAAGCCTAGGGAGGTCGAAAATGACCAAAATGTTCTTCCAATGACACAAACACACCTATTGGATGCACAAGATTGGTTAAAAACCCTAATTGGAAAAGAATAAGCCTATGGAGACCGAAAATGACCTAGTTGTTCATCCAATTGCACAAATGAACTTATTAAATGCACAAGATTGGTTAGAAACCCTAAATGGACAAGAATAAGCCTAGGGAAGACGAATATGACCTAATTGTTCATCCAAAGACACAAATGAACTTATTTGATCCACAAGATTGGTTGAAAACCCTCATTGGACAAGAATAAGCAAAGGACGGATGAAAATGACCTAAATGTTCATCCAATGAAACAAACACACCTATTGGATGCACAAGATTGGTTAGAAACCCTAATTGGACAAGAACAAGCCAAGGGATGACGAAAATGACCTAAATGTTCATCCAATGACACAAACACACCTATTGGATGCACAAGATTGGTTAGAAACCCTAATAGGACAAGAACAAGCCAAGGGATGACGAAAATGACCTAAATGTTCATCAAATGACACAAACACACCTATTGGATGCACAAAATTGGTTAAAAACCCTAATTGGAAAAGAATAAGCCTAGGGAGATGGAAAATGAGCTAATTGTTCATCCAATGACACAAACACACCTATTGGATGCACAAGATTAGTTAGAAACCCTAATTGGACAAGAATAAGCCTAGGGAGGACGAAAATGACCTAATTGTTAATCCAAAAACACAAATGAACTTATTTGATGCCCAAGATTGGTTGAAAACCCTAATTGGACAAGAATAAGCCTAGGGAGGACGAAATTGACCTAAATGTTCATCCAAAGACACAAATGAACTTATTTGATGCACAAGATTGGTTGAAAACCCTAATTGGACAAGAATAAGCCAAGGAAGGATGAAAATGACCTAAATGTTCATCCAATGAAACAAACACACCTATTGGATGCACAAGATTGGTTAGAAACCCTAATTGGACAAGAATAAGCCTAGGGAGGACGAAAATGACCTAAATGTTCATCCAATGACACAAACACACCTATTGGATGCACAAGATTCGTTGAAAACCCTAATTGGACAAGAATAAGCCTAGGGAGGACGGAAACGACCTAAATGTTCGTCCAAAGATACAAATGAACTTATTCGATGCACAACATTGGTTGAAAACCCTAATTGGACAAGAATAAGCCTAGGGAGGACGAAAATGACCTAAATGTTCATCCAATGACACAAACACACCTATTGGATGGACAAGATTGGTTAGAAACCCTAATTGGACAAGAATAAGCCAAGGGAAGACGAAAATGACCTAAATGTTCATCCAATGACACAAACACACCTGTTGGACGAACAAGATTGGTTAGAAACCCTAATTTGACAAGAATAAGCTCAAGGAGGACGAAAATGACCTAATTGTTCATCCAATGACACAAACACACCTATTGGATGTACAAGATTGGTTAAAAACCTTAATTGGAAAAGAATAAGCCTATGGAGACCGAAAATGACCTAATTATTCATCCAATTACACAAATGAACTTATTCAATGCACAAGATTGGTTAGAAACCCTAATTGGACAAGAATAAGCCTAGGGAAGATGAATATGACCTAATTGTTCATCCAAAGACACAAATGAACTTATTTGATGCACAAGATTGGTTGAAAACCCTAATTGGACAAGAATAAGCCAAGGAAGGACGAAAATGACCTAAATGTTCATCCAATGACACAAACACACCTATTGGATGCACAAGATTGGTTAGAAACCCTAATTGGACAAGAACAAGCCAAGGGATGACGAAAATGACCTAAATGTTCATCAAATGACACAAACACACCTATTGGATGCACAAAATTGGTTAGAAACCCTAATTGGAAAAGAATAAGCCTATGGAGACCGAAAATGACCTAATTGTACATCCAATTACACAAATGAACTTATTCAATGCACAAGATTGGTTAGAAACCCTAATTGGACAAGAATAAGCCTAGGGAAGACGAATATGACCTAATTGTTCATCCAAAGACACAAATGAACTCATTTGATGCACAAGATTGGTTAAAAACCCTAATTGGACAAGAATAAGCCTAGGGAGGACGAAAATGACCTAAATGTTCATCCAATGACACAAACACACCTATTGGATGCACAAGATTGGTTAGAAACCCTAATTGGACAAGAACAAGCCAAGGGATGACGAAAATGACCTAAATGTTCATCAAATGACACAAACACACCTATTGGATGCACAAAATTGGTTAGATACCCTAATTGGAAAAGAATAAGCCTATGGAGACCGAAAATGACCTAATTGTACATCCAATTACACTAATGAACTTATTCAATGCACAAGATTGGTTAGAAACCCTAATTGGACAAGAATAAGCCTAGGGAAGACGAATATGACCTAATTGTTCATCCAAAGACACAAATGAACTTATTTGATGCACAAGATTGGTTGAAAACCCTAATTGGACAAGAATAAGCCAAGGAAGGATGAAAATGAGCTAATTGTTCATCCAATGACACAAACACACCTATTGGATGCACAAGATTAGTTAGAAAACCTAATTGGACAAGAATAAGCCTAGGGAGGACGAAAATGACCTAATTGTTAATCCAAACACACAAATGAAGTTATTTGATGCATAAGATTGGTTGAAAACCCTAATTGGACAAGAATAAGCCTAGGGAGGACGAAAATGACCTAAATGTTCATCCAATGACACAAACACACCTATTGGATGCACAAGATTGGTTGAAAACCCTAATTGGACAAGAATAAGTCTAGGGAGGACGGAAATGACCTAAATGTTCGTCCAATGACACAAACACACCTATTGGATGGACAAGATTGGTTAGAAACCCTAATTGGACAAGAATAAGCCTAGGGAGGTCGAAAATGACCAAAATGTTCATCCAATGACACAAACACACCTATTGAATGCACAAGATTGGTTAGAAACCCTAATTGGACAAGAATAAGCCAAGGGATGACGAAAATGACCTAAATGTTCATCCAATGACACAAACACACCTATTGGATGCACAAGATTGGTTAAAAACCCTAATTGGAAAAGAATAAGCCTATGGAGACCGAAAATGACCTAATTGTTCATCCAATTACACAAATGAACTTATTAAATGCACAAGATTGGTTAGAAACCCTAATTAGACAAGAATAATAGCCTAGGGATGACGAATATGACCTAATTGTTCATCCAAAGACACAAATGAACTTATTTGATGCACAAGATTGGTTGAAAACCCTAATTGGACAAGAATAAGCCTAGGGAGGACGAAAACGACCTAAATGTTCATCCAAAGATACAAATGAACTTATTCGATGCACAAGATTGGTTGAAAAGCCTAATTGGACAAGAATAAGCCTAGGGAGGATGAAAATGACCTAAATTTTCATCCAATGACACAAACACACCTATTGGATGCACAAGATTAGTTAGAAACCCTAATTGCACAAGAATAAGCCTAGGGAGGACGAAAATGAGCTAATTGTTAATCCAAACATACAAATGAACTTATTTGATGCATAAGATTGGTTGAAAACCCTAATTGGACAAGAATAAGCCTAGGGAGGACGAAAATGACCTAAATGTTCATCCAATGACACAAACACACCTATTGGATGCACAAGATTCGTTGAAAACCCTAATTGGACAAGAATAAGCCTAGGGAGGACGAAAACGACCTAAATGTTCATCCAAAGATACAAATGAATTTATTCGATGCACAAGATTGGTTGAAAACCCTAATTGGACAAGAATAAGCCTAGGGAGGACGAAATTGCACTAAATGTTCATCCAATGACACAAACACACCTATTGGATGCACAAGATTCGTTAAAAACCCTAATTAGACAAGAATAAGCCAAGGGAGGTCGAAAATGACCAAAATGTTCATCCAATGACACAAACACACCTATTGAATGCACAAGATTGGTTAGAAACCCTAATTGGACAAGAATAAGCCAAGGGATGACGAAAATGATCTAAATGTTCATCCAATGAAACAAACACACCTGTTGGATGAACAAGATTGGTTAGAAACCCTAATTTGACAAGAATAAGCTGAAGGAGGACGAAAATGACCTAATTGTTCATCCAATGACACAAACACACCTATTGGATGTACAAGATTGGTTAAAAACCCTAATTGGAAAAGAATAAGCCTATGGAGACCGAAAATGACCTAATTATTCATCCAATTATACAAATGAACTTATTCAATGCATTAGATTGGTTAGAAACCTTAATTGGACAAGAATAAGCCTAGGGAAGAAGAATATGACCTAATTTTTCATCCAATGACACAAACACACCTATTGGATGGACAAGATTGGTTAAAAACCTTAATTGGAAAAGAATAAGCCTTTGGAGACCGAAAATGACCTAATTATTCATCCAATTACACAAATGAACTTATTCAATGCACAAGATTGGTTAGAAACCCTAATTGCACAAGAATAAGCCTAGGGAAGACGAATATGACCTAATTGTTCATCCAAAGACACAAATGAACTTATTTGATGCACAAGATTGGTTGAAAACCCTAATTAGACAAGAATAAGCCAAGGAAGGACGAAAATCACCTAAATGTTCATCCAATGAAACAAACACACCTATTGGATGCACAAGATTGGTTAGAAAACCTAATTGGACAAGAATAAGCTTAAGGAGGACGAAAATGACCAAAATGTTCATCCAATGACACAAACACACCTATTGAATGCACAAGATGGGTTCGAAACCCTAATTGGACAAGAATAAGCCTAGGGAGGACGAAAATGACCTAAATGTTCATCCAATGACACAAACACACCTATTGGATGCACAAGATTCGTTAAAAACACTAATTGGACAAGAATAAGACTAGGGAGGACGGAAACGACCTAAATGTTCGTCCGAAGATACAAATGAACTTATTCGATGCACAAGATTGGTTGAAAACCCTAATTGGACAAGAATAAGCCTAACGAGGATGAAAATGACCGAAATGTTCATCCAATGACACAAACACACCTATTGGATGGACAAGATTGGTTAGAAACCCTAATTGGACAAGAATAAGCCTAGGGAGGTCGAAAATGACCAAAATGTTCTTCCAATGACACAAACACACCTATTGGATGCACAAGATTGGTTAAAAACCCTAATTGGAAAAGAATAAGCCTATGGAGACCGAAAATGACCTAGTTGTTCATCCAATTGCACAAATGAACTTATTAAATGCACAAGATTGGTTAGAAACCCTAAATGGACAAGAATAAGCCTAGGGAAGACGAATATGACCTAATTGTTCATCCAAAGACACAAATGAACTTATTTGATCCACAAGATTGGTTGAAAACCCTCATTGGACAAGAATAAGCAAAGGACGGATGAAAATGACCTAAATGTTCATCCAATGAAACAAACACACCTATTGGATGCATAAGATTGGTTAGAAACCCTAATTGGACAAGAATAAGCCTAGGGAGGACGAAAATGACCTAAATGTTCATCCAATGACACAAACACACCTATTGGATGCACAAGATTGGTTAGAAACCCTAATTGGACAAGAACAAGCCAAGGGATGACGAAAATGACCTAAATGTTCATCCAATGACACAAACACACCTATTGGATGCACAAGATTGGTTAGAAACCCTAATAGGACAAGAACAAGCCAAGGGATGACGAAAATGACCTAAATGTTCATCAAATGACACAAACACACCTATTGGATGCACAAAATTTGTTAAAAACCCTAATTGGAAAAGAATAAGCCTAGGGAGATGGAAAATGAGCTAATTGTTCATCCAATGACACAAACACACCTATTGGATGCACAAGATTAGTTAGAAACCCTAATTGGACAAGAATAAGCCTAGGGAGGACGAAAATGACCTAATTGTTAATCCAAAAACACAAATGAACTTATTTGATGCCCAAGATTGGTTGAAAACCCTAATTGGACAAGAATAAGCCTAGGGAGGACGAAATTGACCTAAATGTTCATCCAAAGACACAAATGAACTTATTTGATGCACAAGATTGGTTGAAAACCCTAATTGGACAAGAATAAGCCAAGGAAGGATGAAAATGACCAAAATGTTCATCCAATGAAACAAACACACCTATTGGATGCACAAGATTGGTTCGAAACCCTAATTGGACAAGAATAAGCCTAGGGAGGACGAAAATGACCTAAATGTTCATCCAATGACACAAACACACCTATTGGATTCACAAGATTGGTTAGAAACCCTAATAGGACAAGAACAAGCCAAGGGATGACGAAAATGACCTAAATGTTCATCAAATGACACAAACACACCTATTGGATGCACAAAATTGGTTAAAAACCCTAATTGGAAAAGAATAAGCCTAGGGAGACTGAAAATGACCTAAATGTTCATCCAATGACACAAACACACCTATTGGATGCACAAGATTCGTTGAAAACACTAATTGGACAAGAATAAGACTAGGGAGGACGGAAACGACCTAAATGTTCGTCCGAAGATACAAATGAACTTATTCGATGCACAAGATTGGTTGAAAACCCTAATTGGACAAGAATAAGCCTAACGAGGACGAAAATGACCGAAATGTTCATCCAATGACACAAACACACCTATTGGATGGACAAGATTGGTTAGAAACCCTAATTGGACAAGAATAAGCCTAGGGAGGTCGAAAATGACCAAAATGTTCTTCCAATGACACAAACACACCTATTGGATGCACAAGATTGGTTAAAAACCCTAATTGGAAAAGAATAAGCCTATGGAGACCGAAAATGACCTAGTTGTTCATCCAATTGCACAAATGAACTTATTAAATGCACAAGATTGGTTAGAAACCCTAAATGGACAAGAATAAGCCTAGGGAAGACGAATATGACCTAATTGTTCATCCAAAGACACAAATGAACTTATTTGATCCACAAGATTGGTTGAAAACCCTCATTGGACAAGAATAAGCAAAGGACGGATGAAAATGACCTAAATGTTCATCCAATGAAACAAACACACCTATTGGATGCACAAGATTGGTTAGAAACCCTAATTGGACAAGAACAAGCCAAGGGATGACGAAAATGACCTAAATGTTCATCCAATGACACAAACACACCTATTGGATGCACAAGATTGGTTAGAAACCCTAATAGGACAAGAACAAGCCAAGGGATGACGAAAATGACCTAAATGTTCATCAAATGACACAAACACACCTATTGGATGCACAAAATTTGTTAAAAACCCTAATTGGAAAAGAATAAGCCTAGGGAGATGGAAAATGAGCTAATTGTTCATCCAATGACACAAACACACCTATTGGATGCACAAGATTAGTTAGAAACCCTAATTGGACAAGAATAAGCCTAGGGAGGACGAAAATGACCTAATTGTTAATCCAAAAACACAAATGAACTTATTTGATGCCCAAGATTGGTTGAAAACCCTAATTGGACAAGAATAAGCCTAGGGAGGACGAAATTGACCTAAATGTTCATCCAAAGACACAAATGAACTTATTTGATGCACAAGATTGGTTGAAAACCCTAATTGGACAAGAATAAGCCAAGGAAGGATGAAAATGACCTAAATGTTCATCCAATGAAACAAACACACCTATTGGATGCACAAGATTGGTTAGAAACCCTAATTGGACAAGAATAAGCCTAGGGAGGACGAAAATGACCTAAATGTTCATCCAATGACACAAACACACCTATTGGATTCACAAGATTGGTTAGAAACCCTAATAGGACAAGAACAAGCCAAGGGATGACGAAAATGACCTAAATATTCATCAAATGACACAAACACACCTATTGGATGCACAAAATTGGTTAAAAACCCTAATTGGAAAAGAATAAGCCTAGGGAGACTGAAAATGAGCTAATTGTTCATCCAATGACACAAACACACCTATTGGATGCACAAGATTAGTTAGAAACCCTAATTGGACAAGAATAAGCCTAGGGAGGACGAAAATGACCTAATTGTGAATCCAAAGACACAAATGAACTTATTCGATGCACAAGATTGGTTGAAAACCCTAATTTGACAAGAATAAGCCTAGGGAGGATGAAAATGACCTAAATGTTCATCCAATGACACAAACACACCTATTGGATGCACAAGATTCGTTAAAAACCCTAATTAGACAAGAATAAGCCTAGGGAGGTCGAAAATGACCAAAATGTTCATCCAATGACACAAACACACCTATTGGATGCACAAGATTAGTTAGAAACCGTAATTGGACAAGAATAAGCCTAGGGAGGACGAAAATGACCTAATTGTTCATCCAAAGACACAAATGAACTAATTCGATACACAAGATTGGTTGAAAACCCTAATCGGACAAGAATAAGCCTAGGGAGGACGAAAATGACCTTAATGTTCATCCAATGACACAAACACACCTATTGGATGCACAAGATTCGTTGAAAACCCTAATTGGACAAGAATAAGCCTAGGGAGGACGGAAACGACCTAAATGTTCGTCCAAAGATACAAATGAACTTATTCGATGCACAACATTGGTTGAAAACCCTAATTGGACAAGAATAAGCCTAGGGAGGACGAAAATGACCTAAATGTTCATCCAATGACACAAACACACCTATTGGATGGACAAGATTGGTTAGAAACCCTAATTGGACAAGAATAAGCCTAGGGAGGACGAAAATGACCTAAATGTTCATCCAATGACACAAACACACCTATTGGATGCACAAGATTGGTTAGAAACCCTAATTGGACAAGAACAAGCCAAGGGATGACGAAAATGACCTAAATGTTCATCCAATGACACAAACACACCTATTGGATGCACAAGATTGGTTAGAAACCCTAATAGGACAAGAACAAGCCAAGGGATGACGAAAATGACCTAAATGTTCATCAAATGACACAAACACACCTATTGGATGCACAAAATTGGTTAAAATCCCTAATTGGAAAAGAATAAGCCTAGGGAGATGGAAAATGAGCTAATTGTTCATCCAATGACACAAACACACCTATTGGATGCACAAGATTAGTTAGAAACCCTAATTGGACAAGAATAAGCCTAGGGAGGACGAAAATGACCTAATTGTTAATCCAAAAACACAAATGAACTTATTTGATGCCCAAGATTGGTTGAAAACCCTAATTGGACAAGAATAAGCCTAGGGAGGACGAAATTGACCTAAATGTTCATCCAAAGACACAAATGAACTTATTTGATGCACAAGATTGGTTGAAAACCCTAATTGGACAAGAATAAGCCAAGGAAGGATGAAAATGACCTAAATGTTCATCCAATGAAACAAACACACCTATTGGATGCACAAGATTGGTTAGAAACCCTAATTGGACAAGAATAAGCCTAGGGAGGACGAAAATGACCTAATTGTGAATCCAAAGACACAAATGAACTTATTCGATGCACAAGATTGGTTGAAAACCCTAATTTGACAAGAATAAGCCTAGGGAGGATGAAAATGACCTAAATGTTCATCCAATGACACAAACACACCTATTGGATACACAAGATTCGTTAAAAACCCTAATTAGACAAGAATAAGCCTAGGGAGGTCGAAAATGACCAAAATGTTCATCCAATGACACAAACACACCTATTGGATGCACAAGATTAGTTAGAAACCCTAATTGGACAAGAATAAGCCTAGGGAGGACGAAAATGACCTAATTGTTCATCCAAAGACACAAATGAACTAATTCGATGCACAAGATTGGTTGAAAACCCTAATCGGACAAGAATAAGCCTAGGGAGGACGAAAATGACCTTAATGTTCATCCAATGACACAAACACACCTATTGGATGCACAAGATTCGTTGAAAACCCTAATTGGACAAGAATAAGCCTAGGGAGGACGGAAACGACCTAAATGTTCGTCCAAAGATACAAATGAACTTATTCGATGCACAACATTGGTTGAAAACCCTAATTGGACAAGAATAAGCCTAGGGAGGACGAAAATGACCTAAATGTTCATCCAATGACACAAACACACCTATTGGATGGACAAGATTGGTTAGAAACCCTAATTGCACAAGAATAAGCCTAGGGAGGACGAAAATGAGCTAATTGTTAATCCAAACACACAAATGAACTTATTTGATGCATAAGATTGGTTGAAAACCCTAATTGGACAAGAATAAGCCTAGGGAGGACGAAAATGACCTAAATGTTCATCCAATGACACAAATACACCTATTGGATGCACAAGATTCGTTGAAAACCCTAATTGGACAAGAATAAGCCTAGGGAGGACGAAAACGACCTAAATGTTCATCCAAAGATACAAATGAACTTATTCGATGCACAAGATTGGTTGAAAACCCTAATTAGACAAGAATAAGCCTAGGGAGGATGAAAATGACCTAAATGTTCATCTAATGACACAAACACACCTATTGGATGCACAAGATTCGTTAAAAACCCTAATTAGACAGGAATAAGCCTAGGGAGGTCGAAAATGACCAAAATGTTCATCCAATGACACAAACACACCTATTGAATGCACAAGATTGGTTAGAAACCCTAATTGGACAAGAATAATCCAAGGGATGACGAAAATGACCTAAATGTTCATCCAATGACACAAACACACCTGTTGGATGAACAAGATTGGTTAGAAACCCTAATTTGAAAAGAATAAGCTTAAGGAGGACGAAAATGACCTAATTGTTCATCCAATGACACAAACACACCTATTGGATGTACAAGATTGGTTAAAAACCTTAATTGGAAAAGAATAAGCCTATGGAGACCGAAAATGACCTAATTATTCATCCAATTACACAAATGAACTTATTCAATGCACAAGATTGGTTAGAAACCCTAATTGGACAAGAATAAGCCTAGGGAAGATGAATATGACCTAATTGTTCATCCAAATACACAAATGAACTTATTTGACGCACAAGATTGGTTGAAAACCATAATTGGACAAGAATAAGCCAAGGAACGACGAAAATGACCTAAATGTTCATCCAATGAAACAAACACACCTATTGGATGCACAAGATTGGTTAGAAACCCTAATCGGACAAGAATAAGCCTAGGGAGGACGAAAATGACCTAAATGTTCATCCAATGACACAAACACACCTATTGGATGCACAAGATTGGTTAGAAACCCTAATTGGACAAGAACAAGCCAAGGGATGACGAAAATGACCTAAATGTTCATCAAATGACACAAACACACCTATTGGATGCACAAGATTGGTTAAAAACCCTAATTGGACAAGAATAAGCCTAGGGAGACTAAAACTGAGCTAATTGTTCATCCAATGACACAAACACACGTATTGGATGCAAAAGATAGGTTAGAAATCCTAATTGGACAAGAATAAGCCTAGGGCGGTCGTAAATGACCTAAATGTTCATCCAATGACACAAACACACCAATTGAATGCACAAGATTGGTTAGAAACCCTAATTGGACAAGAATAAGCCTAGGGAGGAC
>JBBPBS010000077.1:286178-299258 GCA_037974835.1 Cicer judaicum
GACAAGAATAAGCCAAGGGAGGTCGAAAATGACCAAAATGTTCATCCAATGACACAAACACACCTATTGAATGCACAAGATTGGTTAGAAACCCTAATTGGACAAGAATAAGCCAAGGGATGACGAAAATGATCTAAATGTTCATCCAATGAGACAAACACACCTGTTGGATGAGCAAGATTGGTTAGAAACCCTAATTGGAAAAGAATAAGCCTATGGAGACCGAAAATGACCTAATTATTCATCCAATTACACAAATGAACTTATTCAATGCACAAGATTGGTTAGAAAACTTAATTGGACAAGAATAAGCCTAGGGAAGACGAATATGACCTAATTGTTCATCCAATGACACAAACACTCCTATTGGATGTACAAGATTGGTTAAAAACCTTAATTGGAAAAGAATAAGCCTATGGAGACCGAAAATGACCTAATTATTCATCCAATTACACAAATGAACTTATTCAATGCACAAGATTGGTTAGAAACCCTAATTGGACAAGAATAAGCCTAGGGAAGACGAATATGACCTAATTGTTCATCCAAAGACACAAATGAACTTATTTGATGCACAAGATTGGTTGAAAACCCTAATTGTTACAAGAATAAGCCAAGGAAGGACGAAAATGACCTAAATGTTCATCCAATGGAACAAACACTCCTATTGGATGCACAAGATTGGTTAGAAACCCTAATTGGACAACAATAAGCCAAGGGATGACGAAATTGACCTAAATGTTCATCGAATGACACAAACACACCTGTTGGATGAACAACATTGGTTAGAAACCCTAATTTGACAGGAATAAGCTTAAGGAGGACGAAAATGACCTAATTGTTCATCCAATGACACAAACACACCTATTGGATGCACAAAATTGGTTAGAAACCCTAATTGGAAAAGAATAAGCCTATGGAGACCGAAAATGACCTAATTGTTCATCCAATTACACAAATGAACTTATTCAATGCACAAGATTGGTTAGAAACCCTAATTGGACAAGAATAAGCCTAGGGAAGACAAATATGACCTATATGTTCATCCAAAGACACAAATGAACTTATTTAATGCACAAGATTGGTTGAAAACCCTAATTGGACAAGAATAAGCCAAGGAAGGACGAAAATGACCTAAATGTTCATCCAATGAAACAAACACACCTATTGGATGCACAAGATTGGTTAGAAACCCTAATTGGACAAGAATAAGCCTAGGGAGGACGAAATTGACCTAAATGTTCATCCAATGACACAAACACACCTATTGGATGCACAAGATTCGTTAAAAACCCTAATTAGACAAGAATAAGCCAAGGGAGGTCGAAAATGACCAAAATGTTCATCCAATGACACAAACACACCTATTGAATGCACAAGATTGGTTAGAAACCCTAATTGGACAAGAATAAGCCAAGGGATGACGAAAATGATCTAAATGTTCATCCAATGACACAAACACACCTGTTGGATGAACAAGATTGGTTAGAAACCCTAATTTGACAAGAATAAGCTTAAGGAGGACGAAAATGACCTAATTGTTCATCCAATGATACAAGCACACCTATTCGATGTAGAAGATTGGTTAAAAACCCTAATTGGAAAAGAATAAGCCTATGGAGACCGAAAATGACCTAATTATTCATCCAATTATACAAATGAACTTATTCAATGCATAAGATTGGTTAGAAACCTTAATTGGACAAGAATAAGCCTAGGGAAGACGAATATGACCTAATTGTTCATCCAATGACACAAACACACCTATTGGATGTACAAGATTGGTTAAAAACCTTAATTCGAAAAGAATAAGCCTATGGAGACCGAAAATGACCTAATTATTCATCCAATTACACAAATGAACTTATTCAATGCACAAGATGGGTTAGAAACCCTAATTGGACAAGAATAAGCCTAGGGAAGACGAATATGACCTAATTCTTCATCCAAAGACACAAATGAACTTATTTGATGCACAAGATTGGTTGAAAATCCTAATTGGACAAGAATAAGCCAACGAAGGACGAAAATGACCTAAATGTTCATCCAATGAAACAAACACACCTATTGGATGCACAAGATTGGTTAGAAACCCTAATTGGACAAGAATAAGCCTAGGGAGGACGAATTTGACCTAAATGTTCATCCAATGACAGAAACATACCTATTGGATGCACAAGATTCGTTAAAAACCCTAATTAGACAAGAATAAGCCAAGGGAGGTCGAAAATGACCTAAATGTTCATCCAATGACACAAACACACCAATTGAATGCACAAGATTGGTTAGAAACCCTAATTGGACAAGAATAAGCCTGGGGAGGACGAAAATGACCAAAATGTTCATCCAATGACACAAACACACCTATTGAATGCACAAGATGGGTTCGAAACCCTAATTGGACAAGAATAAGCCAAGGAAAGACGAAAATGACCTAAATGTTCATCCAATGAAACAAACACACCTATTGGATGCACAAGATTGGTTAGAAACCCTAATTGGACAAGAATAAGCCTAGGGAGGACGAAATTGACCTAAATGTTCATCCAATGACACAAACACACCTATTGGATGCACAAGATTGGTTAAAAACCCTAATTGGAAAAGAATAAGCCTATGGAGACCGAAAATGACCTAGTTGTTCATCCAAATACACAAATGAACTTATTAAATGCACAAGATTGGTTAGAAACCCTAATTGGACAAGAATAAGCCTAGGGAAGACGAATATGACCTAAATGTTCATCCAATGAAACAAACACACCTATTGGATGCACAAGATTGGTTAGAAACCCTAATTGGACAAGAATAAGCCTAGGGAGGACGAAATTGACCTAAATGTTCATCCAATGACAGAAACACACCTATTGTATGCACAAGATTCGTTAAAAACCCTAATTAGACAAGAATAAGCCAAGGGAGGTCGAAAATGACCTAAATGTTCATCCAATGACACAAACACACCAATTGAATGCACAAGATTGGTTAGAAACCCTAATTGGACAAGAATAAGCCTGGGGAGGACGAAAATGACCAAAATGTTCATCCAATGACACAAACACACCTATTGAATGCACAAGATGGGTTCGAAACCCTAATTGGACAAGAATAAGCCAAGGAAGGACGAAAATGACCTAAATGTTCATCCAATGAAACAAACACACCTATTGGATGCACAAGATTGGTTAGAAACCCTAATTGGACAAGAATAAGCCTAGGGAGGACGAAATTGACCTAAATGTTCATCCAATGACACAAACACACCTATTGGATGCACAAGATTCGTTAAAAACCCTAATTAGACAAGAATAAGCCAAGGGAGGTCGAAAATGACCAAAATGTTCATCCAATGAC
Organism: Cicer judaicum; assembly: GCA_037974835.1. Lineage (NCBI taxonomy): Eukaryota > Viridiplantae > Streptophyta > Magnoliopsida > Fabales > Fabaceae > Cicer > Cicer judaicum. Next base: position 289,533 of record JBBPBS010000077.1, read on the forward strand.
ACAAACACACCTATTGAATGCACAAGATTGGTTAGAAACCCTAATTGGACAAGAATAAGCCAAGGGATGACGAAAATGATCTAAATGTTCATCCAATGACACAAACACACCTGTTGGATGAACAAGATTGGTTAGAAACCCTAATTTGACAAGAATAAGCTTAAGGAGGACGAAAATGACCTAATTGTTCATCCAATGACACAAACACACCTATTGGATGTACAAGATTGGTTAAAAACCTTAACTGGAAAAGAATAAGCCTATGGAGACCGAAAATGACCTAATTATTCATCCAATTACACAAATGAACTTATTCAATGCACAAGATTGGTTAGAAACCCTAATTGGACAAGAATAAGCCTAGGGAAGACTAATATGACCTAATTGTTCATCCAAAGACACAAACACAACTATTGGATGCACAAGATTCGTTAAAAACCCTAATTGGACAAGAATAAGCCTAGGGAGGACGAAAATGACCAAAATGTTCATCCAATGACACAAACACACCTATTAAATGCACAAGATTGGTTAGAAACCCTAATTGGACAAGAATAAACCAAGTGATGACGAAATTGACCTAAATGTTCATCCAATGACACAATCACACCTGTTGGATGAACAAGGTTCGTTAGAAACCCTAATTTGACAGGAATAAGCTTAAGGAGGACGAAAATGACCTAATTGTTCATCCAATGACACAAACACACCTATTGGACGTACAAGATTGGTTAAAAACCTTAATTGGACAAGAATAAGCCTAGGGAAGACAAATAGGACCTAATTGTTCATCCAAAGACACAAATGAACTCATTTGATGCACAAGATTGGTTGAAAACCCTAATTGGACAAGAATAAGCCAAGGAAGGACGAAAATGACCTAAATGTTCATCCAATGAAACAAACACACCTATTGGATGCACAAGATTGGTTAGAAACCCTAATTGGACAAGAATAAGCCTAGGGATGTCGAAAATGACCAAAATGTTCATCCAATGACACAAACACACCTATTGAATGCACAAGATTGGTTAGAAACCCTAATTGGACAAGAATAAGCCAAGGGATGACGAAAATGACCTAATTGTTCATCCAATGACACAAACACACCTATTGGATGTACAAGATTGGTTAAAAACCCTAATTGGAAAAGAATAAGCCTATGGAGACCGAAAATGACCTAATTATTCATCCAAATACACAAATGAACTTATTCAATGCATAAGATTGGTTAGAAACCTTAATTGGACAAGAATAAGCCTAGGGAAGACGAATATGACCTAATTGTTCATCCAATGACACAAACACACCTATTGGATGTACAAGATTGGTTAAAAACCTTAATTGGAAAAGAATAAGCCTATGGAGACCGAAAATGACCTAATTATTCATCCAATTACACAAATGAACTTATTCAATGCACAAGATTGGTTAGAAACCCTAATTGGACAAGAATAAGCCTAGGGAAGACGAATATGACCTAATTGTTCATCCAAAGACACAAACACAACTATTGGATGCACAAGATTCGTTAAAAACCCTAATTGGACAAGAATAAGCCTAGGGAGGACGAAAATGACCAAAATGTTCATCCAATGACACAAACACACCTATTGAATGCACAAGATTGGTTAGAAACCCTAATTGGACAAGAATAAGCCAAGGGATGACGAAAATGACCTAAATGTTCATCCAATGAAAGAAACACACCTGTTGGATGAACAAGATTGGTTAGAAACCCAAATTTGACAAGAATAAGCTTAAGGAGGACGAAAATGACCTAAATGTTCATCCAATGACACAAACACACCTATTGGATGCACAAGATTGGTTAGAAACCCTAATAGGACAAGAACAAGCCAAGGGATGACGAAAATGACCTAAATGTTCATCAAATGACACAAACACACCTATTGGATGCACAAAATTGGTTAAAAACCCTAATTGGAAAAGAATAAGCCTAGGGAGATGGAAAATGAGCTAATTGTTCATCCAATGACACAAACACACCTATTGGATGCACAAGATTGGTTAGAAACCCTAATTGGACAAGAATAAGCCTAGGGAGGACGAAAATGACCTAAATGTTCATCCAATGACACAAACACACCTATTGGATTCACAAGATTGGTTAGAAACCCTAATAGGACAAGAACAAGCCAAGGGATGACGAAAATGACCTAAATGTTCATCAAATGACACAAACACACCTATTGGATGCACAAAATTGGTTAAAAACCCTAATTGGAAAAGAATAAGCCTAGGGAGACTGAAAATGAGCTAATTGTTCATCCAATGACACAAACACACCTATTGGATGCACAAGATTAGTTAGAAACCCTAATTGGACAAGAATAAGCCTAGGGAGGACGAAAATGACCTAATTGTGAATCCAAAGACACAAATGAACTTATTCGATGCACAAGATTGGTTGAAAACCCTAATTTGACAAGAATAAGCCTAGGGAGGATGAAAATGACCTAAATGTTCATCCAATGACACAAACACACCTATTGGATGCACAAGATTCGTTAAAAACCCTAATTAGACAAGAATAAGCCTAGGGAGGTCGAAAATGACCAAAATGTTCATCCAATGACACAAACACACCTATTGGATGCACAAGATTAGTTAGAAACCGTAATTGGACAAGAATAAGCCTAGGGAGGACGAAAATGACCTAATTGTTCATCCAAAGACACAAATGAACTAATTCGATACACAAGATTGGTTGAAAACCCTAATCGGACAAGAATAAGCCTAGGGAGGACGAAAATGACCTTAATGTTCATCCAATGACACAAACACACCTATTGGATGCACAAGATTCGTTGAAAACCCTAATTGGACAAGAATAAGCCTAGGGAGGACGGAAACGACCTAAATGTTCGTCCAAAGATACAAATGAACTTATTCGATGCACAACATTGGTTGAAAACCCTAATTGGACAAGAATAAGCCTAGGGAGGACGAAAATGACCTAAATGTTCATCCAATGACACAAACACACCTATTGGATGGACAAGATTGGTTAGAAACCCTAATTGGACAAGAATAAGCCAAGGGATGACGAAAATGACCTAAATGTTCATCCAATGACACAAACACACCTGTTGGATGAACAAGATTGGTTAGAAACCCTAATTTGACAAGAATAAGCTTAGGGAGGACGAAAATGACCTAATTGTTCCTCCAATGATACAAACACACCTATTGGATGTACAAGATTGGTTAAAAACCTTAATTGGAAAAGAATAAGCCTATGGAGACCGAATATGACCTAATTGTTCATCCAATTACACAAATGAACTTATTCAATGCACAAGATTGGTTAGAAACCATAATTGGACAAGAATAAGCCTAAGGAGCACGAAATAACCTAATTGTTCATCCAAAGACACAAATGAACTTATTTGATGCACAAGATTGGTTGAAAACCCTAATTGGAAAAGAATAATCCTAGGGAGGTCAAAAATAACCTAAATGTTCATCCAATGACACAAACATACCTATTGGATGCAAAAGATTGGTTACAAACCCTAATTAGACAAGAATAAGCCTAGAGAGGTCGAAAATGACGAAAATGTTCATCCAATGACACAAACACACCTATTGGATGCACAAGATTGGTTAGAAACCCTAATTGGACAAAAACAAGCCAAGGGATGACGAAAATGACCTAAATGTTCATCAAATGACACAAACACACCTATTGGATGCACAAAATTGGTTAAAAACCCTAATTGGAAAAGAATAAGCCTAGGGAGACTGAAAATATGCTAATTGTTCATCCAATGACACAAACACACCTATTGGATGCACAAGATTAGTTAGAAACCCTAATTGGACAAGAATAAGCCTAGGGAAGACGAAAATGACCTAATTGTTGATCTAAAGACACAAATTAACTTTTTTGAAGCACAAGATTGGTTCAAAACCCTAATTGGACAAGAATAAGCCTAGGGAGGACGAAAAGGACCTAAATGTTCATCCAATGACACAAACACACCTATTGGATGCACAAGATTCGTTGAAAACCCTAATTGGACAAGAATAAGCCTAGGGATGTCGAAAATGACCTAACTGTTCATCCAATGACACAAACACACCTATTGAATGCACAAGATGGGTTCGAAACCCTAATTGGACAAGAATAAGCCTAGGGAGGACGAAAATGACCTAAATGTTCATCCAATGACACAAACACACCTATTGGATGCACAAGATTCGTTGAAAACCCTAATTGGACAAGAATAAGCCTAGGGAGGACGGAAACGACCTAAATGTTCGTCCAAAGATACAAATGCACTTATTCAATGCACAAGATTGGTTGAAAACCCTAATTGGACAAGAATAAGCCTAACGAGGACGAAAATGACCTAAATGTTCATCCAATGACACAAACACACCTATTGGATGGACAAGATTGGTTAGAAACCCTAATTGGACAAGAATAAGCCTAGGGAGGTCCAAAATGACCAAAATGTTCTTCCAATGACACAAACACACCTATTGGATGCACAAGATTGGTTAAAAACCCTAATTGGAAAAGAATAAGCCTATGGAGACCGAAAATGACCTAATTGTTCATCCAATTACACAAATGAACTCATTAAATGCACAAGATTGGTTAGAAACCCTAATTGGACAAGAATAAGCCTAGGGAAGACGAATATGACCTAATTATTCATCCAAAGACACAAATGAACTTATTTGATGCACAAGATTGCTAGAAAACCCTAATTGAACAAGAATAAGCCAAGGAAGGATGAAAATGACGTAACTGTTCATCCAATGAAACAAACACACCTATTGGATGCACAAGATTGGTTAGAAAACCTAATTGGACAAGAATAAGCCTACGGAGGACGAAAATGACCTAAATGTTCATCCAATGACACAAACACACCTATTGGATGCACAAGATTGGTTAGAAACCCTAATTGGACAAGAACAAGCCAAGGGATGACGAAAATGACCTAAATGTTCATCAAATGACACAAACACACCTATTGGATGCACAAAATTTGTTAAAAACCCTAATTGGAAAAGAATAAGCCTAGGGAGACTGAAAATGACCTAATTGTTCATCCAATGACACAAACACACCTATTGGATGCACAATATTAATTAGAAACCCTAATTGGACAAGAATAAGCCTAGGGAGGACGAAAATGACCTAATTGTTAATCCAATGACACAAATGAACTTATTTGATGCACAAGATTGGTTGAAAACCCTAATTGGACAAGAATAAGCCTAGGGAGGACGAAATTGACCTAAATGTTCATCCAATGACACAAACACACCAATTGGATGCACAAGATTCGTTAAAAACCCTAATTAGACAAGAATAAGCCAAGGGAGGTCGAAAATGACCAAAATGTTCATCCAATGACACAAACACACCTATTGAATGCACAAGATTGGTTAGAAACCCTAATTGGACAAGAATAAGCCAAGGGATGACGAAAATGATCTAAATGTTCATCCAATGACACAAACACACCTGTTGGATGAACAAGATTGGTTAGAAACCCTAATTTGACAAGAATAAGCTTAAGGAGGACGAAAATGACCTAATTGTTCATGCAATGACACAAACACACCTATTCGATGTAGAAGATTGGTTAAAAACCCTAATTGGAAAAGAATAAGCCTATGGAGACCGAAAATGACCTAATTATTCATCCAATTATACAAATGAACTTATTCAATGCATAAGATTGGTTAGAAACCTTAATTGGACAAGAATAAGCCTAGGGAAGACGAATATGACCTAATTGTTCATCCAATGACACAAACACACCTATTGGATGTACAAGATTGGTTAAAAACCTTAATTCGAAAAGAATAAGCCTATGGAGACCGAAAATGACCTAATTATTCATCCAATTACACAAATGAACTTATTCAATGCACAAGATGGGTTAGAAACCCTAATTGGACAAGAATAAGCCTAGGGAAGACGAATATAACCTAATTGTTCATCCAAAGACACAAATGAACTTATTTGATGCACAAGATTGGTTAGAAACCCTAATTGGACAAGAATAAGCTTAAGGAGGACGAAAATGACCAAAATGTTCATCCAATGACACAAACACACCTATTGGATGCACAAGATGGGTACGAAACCCTAATTGGACAAGAATAAGCCTAGGGAGGACGAAAATGACCTAAATGTTCATCCAATGACACAAACACACCTATTGGATGCACAAGATTCGTTGAAAACACTAATTGGACAAGAATAAGACTAGGGAGGACGGAAACGACCTAAATGTTCGTCCGAAGATACAAATGAACTTATTCGATGCACAAGATTGGTTGAAAACCCTAATTGGACAAGAATAAGCCTAACGAGGACGAAAATGACCGAAATGTTCATCCAATGACACAAACACACCTATTTGATGGACAAGATTGGTTAGAAACCCTAATTGGACAAGAATAAGCCTAGGGAGGTCGAAAATGACCAAAATGTTCTTCCAATGACACAAACACACCTATTGGATGCACAAGATTGGTTAAAAACCCTAATTGGAAAAGAATAAGCCTATGGAGACCGAAAATGACCTAGTTGTTCATCCAATTGCACAAATGAACTTATTAAATGCACAAGATTGGTTAGAAACCCTAAATGGACAAGAATAAGGCTAGGGAAGACGAATATGACCTAATTGTTCATCCAAAGACACAAATGAACTTATTTGATCCACAAGATTGGTTGAAAACCCTCATTGGACAAGAATAAGCAAAGGACGGATGAAAATGACCTAAATGTTCATCCAATGAAACAAACACACCTATTGGATGCACAAGATTGGTTAGAAACCCTAATTGGACAAGAATAAGCCTAGGGAGGACGAAAATGACCTAAATGTTCATCCAATGACACAAACACACCTAGTGGATGCACAAGATTGGTTAGAAACCCTAATTGGACAAGAACAAGCCAAGGGATGACGAAAATGACCTAAATGTTCATCCAATGACACAAACACACCTATTGGATGCACAAGATTGGTTAGAAACCCTAATAGGACAAGAACAAGCCAAGGGATGACGAAAATGACCTAAATGTTCATCAAATGACACAAACACACCTATTGGATGCACAAAATTGGTTAAAAACCCTAATTGGAAAAGAATAAGCCTAGGGAGATGGAAAATGAGCTAATTGTTCATCCAATGACACAAACACACCTATTGGATGCACAAGATTAGTTAGAAACCCTAATTGGACAAGAATAAGCCTAGGGAGGACGAAAATGACCTAATTGTTAATCCAAAAACACAAATGAACTTATTTGATGCCCAAGATTGGTTGAAAACCCTAATTGGACAAGAATAAGCCTAGGGAGGACGAAATTGACCTAAATGTTCATCCAAAGACACAAATGAACTTATTTGATGCACAAGATTGGTTGAAAACCCTAATTGGACAAGAATAAGCCAAGGAAGGATGAAAATGACCTAAATGTTCATCCAATGAAACAAACACACCTATTGGATGCACAAGATTGGTTAGAAACCCTAATTGGACAAGAATAAGCCTAGGGAGGACGAAAATGACCTAAATGTTCATCCAATGACACAAACACACCTATTGGATTCACAAGATTGGTTAGAAACCCTAATAGGACAAGAACAAGCCAAGGGATGACGAAAATGACCTAAATATTCATCAAATGACACAAACACACCTATTGGATGCACAAAATTGGTTAAAAACCCTAATTGGAAAAGAATAAGCCTAGGGAGACTGAAAATGAGCTAATTGTTCATCCAATGACACAAACACACCTATTGGATGCACAAGATTAGTTAGAAACCCTAATTGGACAAGAATAAGCCTAGGGAGGACGAAAATGACCTAATTGTGAATCCAAAGACACAAATGAACTTATTCGATGCACAAGATTGGTTGAAAACCCTAATTTGACAAGAATAAGCCTAGGGAGGATGAAAATGACCTAAATGTTCATCCAATGACACAAACACACCTATTGGATGCACAAGATTCGTTAAAAACCCTAATTAGACAAGAATAAGCCTAGGGAGGTCGAAAATGACCAAAATGTTCATCCAATGACACAAACACACCTATTGGATGCACAAGATTAGTTAGAAACCGTAATTGGACAAGAATAAGCCTAGGGAGGACGAAAATGACCTAATTGTTCATCCAAAGACACAAATGAACTAATTCGATACACAAGATTGGTTGAAAACCCTAATCGGACAAGAATAAGCCTAGGGAGGACGAAAATGACCTTAATGTTCATCCAATGACACAAACACACCTATTGGATGCACAAGATTCGTTGAAAACCCTAATTGGACAAGAATAAGCCTAGGGAGGACGGAAACGACCTAAATGTTCGTCCAAAGATACAAATGAACTTATTCGATGCACAACATTGGTTGAAAACCCTAATTGGACAAGAATAAGCCTAGGGAGGACGAAAATGACCTAAATGTTCATCCAATGACACAAACACACCTATTGGATGGACAAGATTGGTTAGAAACCCTAATTGGACAAGAATAAGCCTAGGGAGGTCGAAAATGACCAAAATGTTCTTCCAATGACACAAACACACCTATTGGATGCACAAGATTGGTTAGAAACCCTAATTGGACAAGAATAAGCCAAGGGATGACGAAAATGACCTAAATGTTCATCCAATGACACAAACACACCTATTGGATGCACAAGATTGGTTAAAAACCCTAATTGGAAAAGAATAAGCCTATGGAGACCGAAAATGACCTAATTGTTCATCCAATTACACAAATGAACTTATTAAATGCACAAGATTGGTTAGAAACCCTAATTAGACAAGAATAATAGCCTAGGGATGACGAATATGACCTAATTGTTCATCCAAAGACACAAATGAACTTATTTGATGCACAAGATTGGTTGAAAACCCTAATTGGACAAGAATAAGCCTAGGGAGGACGAAAACGACCTAAATGTTCATCCAAAGATACAAATGAACTTATTCGATGCACAAGATTGGTTGAAAACCCTAATTGGACAAGAATAAGCCTAGGGAGGATGAAAATGACCTAAATTTTCATCCAATGACACAAACACACCTATTGGATGCACAAGATTAGTTAGAAACCCTAATTGCACAAGAATAAGCCTAGGGAGGACGAAAATGAGCTAATTGTTAATCCAAACACACAAATGAACTTATTTGATGCATAAGATTGGTTGAAAACCCTAATTGGACAAGAATAAGCCTAGGGAGGACGAAAATGACCTAAATGTTCATCCAATGACACAAACACACCTATTGGATGCACAAGATTCGTTGAAAACCCTAATTGGACAAGAATAAGCCTAGGGAGGACGAAAACGACCTAAATGTTCATCCAAAGATACAAATGAACTTATTCAATGCACAAGATTGGTTGAAAACCCTAATTGGACAAGAATAAGCCTAGGGAGGTCGAAAATGACCTAAATGTTCATCCAATGACACAAACACACCTATTGGATGGACAAGATTGGTTAGAAACCCTAATTGGACAAGAATAAGCCAAGGGAGGTCGAAAATGACCAAAATGTTCATCCAATGACACAAACACACCTATTGAATGCACAAGATTGGTTAGAAACCCTAATTGGACAAGAATAAGCCAAGGGATGACGAAAATGATCTAAATGTTCATCCAATGAAACAAACACACCTGTTGGATGAACAA
>JBBPBS010000077.1:299539-320783 GCA_037974835.1 Cicer judaicum
ACAAGATTGGTTAGAAACCCTAATTGGACAAGAATAAGCCAAGGGAGGTCGAAAATGACCAAAATGTTCATCCAATGACACAAACACACCTATTGAATGCACAAGATTGGTTAGAAACCCTAATTGGACAAGAATAAGCCAAGGGATGACGAAAATGATCTAAATGTTCATCCAATGAAACAAACACACCTGTTGGATGAACAAAATTGGTTAGAAACCCTAATTTGACAAGAATAAGCTGAAGGAGGACGAAAATGACCTAATTGTTCATCCAATGACACAAACACACCTATTGGATGTACAAGATTGGTTAAAAACCCTAATTGGAAAAGAATAAGCCTATGGAGACCGAAAATGACCTAATTATTCATCCAATTATACAAATGAACTTATTCAATGCATAAGATTGGTTAGAAACCTTAATTGGACAAGAATAAGCCTAGGGAAGACGAATATGACCTAATTTTTCATCCAATGGCACAAACACACCTATTGGATGGACAAGATTGGTTAAAAACCTTAATTGGAAAAGAATAAGCCTATGGAGACCGAAAATGACCTAATTATTCATCCAATTACACAAATGAACTTATTCAATGCACAAGATTGGTTAGAAACCCTAATTGCACAAGAATAAGCCTAGGGAAGACGAATATGACCTAATTGTTCATCCAATGACACAAATGAACTTATTTGATGCACAAGATTGGTTGAAAACCCTAATTAGACAAGAATAAGCCAAGGAAGGACGAAAATCACCTAAATGTTCATCCAATGAAACAAACACACCTATTGGATGCACAAGATTGGTTAGAAACCCTAATTGGACAAGAATAAGCTTAAGGAGGACGAAAATGACCAAAATGTTCATCCAATGACACAAACACACCTATTGAATGCACAAGATGGGTTCGAAACCCTAATTGGACAAGAATAAGCCTAGGGAGGACGAAAATGACCTAAATGTTCATCCAATGACACAAACACACCTATTGGATGCACAAGATTCGTTGAAAACACTAATTGGACAAGAATAAGACTAGGGAGGACGGAAACGACCTAAATGTTCGTCCGAAGATACAAATGAACTTATTCGATTCACAAGATTGGTTGAAAACCCTAATTGGACAAGAATAAGCCTAACGAGGACGAAAATGACCGAAATGTTCATCCAATGACACAAACACACCTATTGGATGGACAAGATTGGTTAGAAACCCTAATTGGACAAGAATAAGCCTAGGGAGGTCGAAAATGACCAAAATGTTCTTCCAATGACACAAACACACCTATTGGATGCACAAGATTGGTTAAAAACCCTAATTGGAAAAGAATAAGCCTATGGAGACCGAAAATGACCTAATTGTTAATCCAAAAACACAAATGAACTTATTAAATGCACAAGATTGGTTAGAAACCCTAAATGGACAAGAATAAGCCTAGGGAAGACGAATATGACCTAATTGTTCATCCAAAGACACAAATGAACTTATTTGATCCACAAGATTGGTTGAAAACCCTCATTGGACAAGAATAAGCAAAGGACGGATGAAAATGACCTAAATGTTCATCCAATGAAACAAACACACCTATTGGATGCACAAGATTGGTTAGAAACCCTAATTGGACAAGAATAAGCCTAGGGAGGACGAAAATGACCTAAATGTTCATCCAATGACACAAACACACCTATTGGATGCACAAGATTGGTTAGAAACCCTAATTGGACAAGAACAAGCCAAGGGATGACGAAAATGACCTAAATGTTCATCCAATGACACAAACACACCTATTGGATGCACAAGATTGGTTAGAAACCCTAATAGGACAAGAACAAGCCAAGGGATGACGAAAATGACCTAAATGTTCATCAAATGACACAAACACACCTATTGGATGCACAAAATTGGTTAAAAACCCTAATTGGAAAAGAATAAGCCTAGGGAGATGGAAAATGAGCTAATTGTTCATCCAATGACAAAAACACACCTATTGGATGCACAAGATTAGTTAGAAACCCTAATTGGACAAGAATAAGCCTAGGGAGGACGAAAATGACCTAATTGTTAATCCAAAAACACAAATGAACTTATTTGATGCCCAAGATTGGTTGAAAACCCTAATTGGACAAGAATAAGCCTAGGGAGGACGAAATTGACCTAAATGTTCATCCAAAGACACAAATGAACTTATTTGATGCACAAGATTGGTTGAAAACCCTAATTGGACAAGAATAAGCCAACGAAGGATGAAAATGACCTAAATGTTCATCCAATGAAACAAACACACCTATTGGATGCACAAGATTGGTTAGAAACCCTAATTGGACAAGAATAAGCCTAGGGAGGACGAAAATGACCTAAATGTTCATCCAATGACACAAACACACCTATTGGATTCACAAGATTGGTTAGAAACCCTAATAGGACAAGAACAAGCCAAGGGATGACGAAAATGACCTAAATGTTCATCAAATGACACAAACACACCTATTGGATGCACAAAATTGGTTAAAAACCCTAATTGGAAAAGAATAAGCCTAGGGAGACTGAAAATGAGCTAATTGTTCATCCAATGACACAAACACACCTATTGGATGCACAAGATTAGTTAGAAACCCTAATTGGACAAGAATAAGCCTAGGGAGGACGAAAATGACCTAATTGTGAATCCAAAGACACAAATGAACTTATTCGATGCACAAGATTGGTTGAAAACCCTAATTTGACAAGAATAAGTCTAGGGAGGATGAAAATGACCTAAATGTTCATCCAATGACACAAACACACCTATTGGATGCACAAGATTCGTTAAAAACCCTAATTAGACAAGAAAAAGCCTAGGGAGGTCGAAAATGACCAAAATGTTCACCCAATGACACAAACACACCTATTGGATGCACAAGATTAGTTAGAAACCCTAATTGGACAAGAATAAGCCTACGGAGGACGAAAATGACCTAATTGTTCATCCAAAGACACAAATGAACTAATTCGATGCACAAGATTGGTTGAAAACCCTAATCGGACAAGAATAAGCCTAGGGAGGACGAAAATGACCTTAATGTTCATCCAATGACACAAACACACCTATTGGATGCACAAGATTCGTTGAAAACCCTAATTGGACAAGAATAAGCCTAGGGAGGACGGAAACGACCTAAATGTTCGTCCAAAGATACAAATGAACTTATTCGATGCACAACATTGGTTGAAAACCCTAATTGGACAAGAATAAGCCTAGGGAGGACGAAAATGACCTAAATGTTCATCCAATGACACAAACACACCTATTGGATGGACAAGATTGGTTAGAAACCCTAATTGGACAAGAATAAGCCTAGGGAGGTCGAAAATGACCAAAATGTTCTTCCAATGACACAAACACACCTATTGGATGCACAAGATTGGTTAGAAACCCTAATTGGACAAGAATAAGCCAAGGGATGACGAAAATGACCTAAATGTTCATCCAATGACACAAACACACCTATTGGATGCACAAGATTGGTTAAAAACCCTAATTGGAAAAGAATAAGCCTATGGAGACCGAAAATGACCTAATTGTTCATCCAATTACACAAATGAACTTATTAAATGCACAAGATTGGTTAGAAACCCTAATTAGACAAGAATAATAGCCTAGGGATGACGAATATGACCTAATTGTTCATCCAAAGACACAAATGAACTTATTTGATGCACAAGATTGGTTGAAAACCCTAATTGGACAAGAATAAGCCTAGGGAGGACGAAAACGACCTAAATGTTCATCCAAAGATACAAATGAACTTATTCGATGCACAAGATTGGTTGAAAACCCTAATTGGACAAGAATAAGCCTAGGGAGGATGAAAATGACCTAAATTTTCATCCAATGACACAAACACACCTATTGGATGCACAAGATTAGTTAGAAACCCTAATTGCACAAGAATAAGCCTAGGGAGGACGAAAATGAGCTAATTGTTAATCCAAACACACAAATGAACTTATTTGATGCATAAGATTGGTTGAAAACCCTAATTGGACAAGAATAAGCCTAGGGAGGACGAAAATGACCTAAATGTTCATCCAATGACACAAACACACCTATTGGATGCACAAGATTCGTTGAAAACCCTAATTGGACAAGAATAAGCCTAGGGAGGACGAAAACGACCTAAATGTTCATCCAAAGATACAAATGAACTTATTCGATGCACAAGATTGGTTGAAAACCCTAATTGGACAAGAATAAGCCTAGGGAGGATGAAAATGACCTAAATGTTCATCTAATGACACAAACACACCTATTGGATGCACAAGATTCGTTAAAAACCCTAATTAGACAGGAATAAGCCTAGGGAGGTCGAAAATGACCAAAATGTTCATCCAATGACACAAACTCACCTATTGAATGCACAAGATTGGTTAGAAACCCTAATTGGACAAGAATAATCCAAGGGATGACGAAAATGACCTAAATATTCATCCAATGACACAAACACACCTGTTGGATGAACAAGATTGGTTAGAAACCCTAATTTGACAAGAATAAGCTTAAGGAGGACGAAAATGACCTAATTGTTCATCCAATGACACAAACACACCTATTGGATGTACAAGATTGGTTAAAAACCTTAATTGGAAAAGAATAAGCCTATGGAGACCGAAAATGACCTAATTATTCATCCAATTACACAAATGAACTTATTCAATGCACAAGATTGGTTAGAAACCCTAATTGGACAAGAATAAGCCTAGGGAAGATGAATATGACCTAATTGTTCATCCAAATACACAAATGAAGTTATTTGACGCACAAGATTGGTTGAAAACCATAATTGGACAAGAATAAGCCAAGGAAGGACGAAAATGACCTAAATGTTCATCCAATGAAACAAACACACCAATTGGATGCACAAGATTGGTTAGAAACCCTAATCGGACAAGAATAAGCCTAGGGAGGACGAAAATGACCTAAATGTTCATCCAATGACACAAACACACCTATTGGATGCACAAGATTGGTTAGAAACCCTAATTGGACAAGAACAAGCCAAGGGATGACGAAAATGACCTAAATGTTCATCAAATGACACAAACACACCTATTGGATGCACAAGATTGGTTAAAAACCCTAATTGGACAAGAATAAGCCTAGGGAGACTAAAACTGAGCTAATTGTTCATCCAATGACACAAACACACGTATTGGATGCAAAAGATAGGTTAGAAACCCTAATTGGACAAGAATAAGCCTAGGGCGGTCGTAAATGACCTAAATGTTCATCCAATGACACAAACACACTAATTGAATGCACAAGATTGGTTAGAAACCCTAATTGGACAAGAATAAGCCTAGGGAGGACTAAAATGACCAAAATGTTCATCCAATGACACAAACACACTTGTTGAATGCACAAGATGGGTTCGAAACCCTAATTGGACAAGAATAAGCCTAGGGAGGACGAAAATGACCTAAATGTTCGTCCAAAGATACAAATGAACTTATTCGATGCACAAGATTGGTTAGAAACCCTAATTGGACAAGAATAAGCCTAGGGTGGTCGAAAATGACCAAAATGTTCTTCCAATGACACAAACACACCTATTGAATGCACAAGATTGGTTAGAAACCCTAATTGGACAAGAATAAGACAAGGGATGACGAAAATGACCTAAATGTTCATCCAATGACACAAACACACCTATTGGATGCACAAGATTGGTTAAAAACCCTAATTGGAAAAGAATAAGCCTATGGAGACCGAAAATGACCTAATTGTTCATCCAATTACACAAATGAACTTATTAAATGCACAAGATTGGTTAGAAACCCTAATTGGACAAGAATAAGCCTAGGGAAGATGAATATGACCTAATTGTTTATCCAAAGACACAAATGAACTTATTTGATGCACAACATTGGTTGAAAACCCTAATTGGACAAGAATAAGCCAAGGGAGGACGAAAATGACCTAATTGTTCATCAAATGACACAAACACACCTATTGGATGGACAAGATTGGTTAGAAACCCTAATTGGACAAGAATAAGCCTACGGAGGTCGAAAATGACCAAAATGTTCTTCCAATGACACAAACACACCTATTGGATGCACAAGATTCGTTGAAAACCCTAATTGGACAAGAATAAGCCTAGGGAGGACGAAAACGACCTAAATGTTCATCCAATGACACAAACACACCTATTGGATAAACAAGATTGGTTAAAAACCCTAATTGGAAAAGAATAAGCCTATGGAGACCGAAAATGACCTCGTTGTTCATCCAATTACACAAATGAACTTATTAAATGCACAAGATTGGTTAGAAACCCTAATTGGACAAGAATAAGGCTATGGAAGACGAATATGACCTAATTGTTCATCCAAAGACACAAATGAACTTATTTGATGCACAAGATTGGTTGAAAACCCTAATTGGACAAGAATAAGCCAAGGAAGGATGAAAATGAGCTAATTGTTCATCCAATGACACAAACACACTTATTGGATGCACAAGATTAGTTAGAAACCCTAATTGGACAAGAATAAGCCTAGGGAGGACGAAAATGACCTAATTGTTAATCCAAACACACAAATGAAGTTATTTGATGCATAAGATTGGTTGAAAACCCTAATTGGACAAGAATAAGCCTAGGGAGGACGAAAATGACCTAAATGTTCATCCAATGACACAAACACACCTATTGGATGCACAAGATTCGTTGAAAACCGTAATTGGACAAGAATAAGTCTAGGGAGGACGGAAACGACCTAATTGTTCGTCCAACGATACAAATGAGCTTATTCGATGCACAAGATTGGTTGAAAACCCTAATTGGACAAGAATAAGCCTAGGGAGGACGAAAATGACCTAAATGTTCATCCAATGACACAAACACACCTATTGGATGCACAAGATTCGTCGAAAACCCTAATTGGACAAGAATAAGCCTAGGGAGGACGAAAACGACCTAAATGTTCATCCAAAGATACAAATGAACTTATTCGATGCACAAGATTGGTTGAAAACCCTAATTGGACAAGAATAAGCCTAGGGAGGATGAAAATGACCTAAATGTTCATCCAATGACACAAACGCACCTATTGGATGCACAAGATTCGTTAAAAACCCTAATTAGACAAGAATAAGCCTAGGGAGGTCGAAAATGACCAAAATATTCATCAAATGACACAAACACACCTATTGAATGCACAAGATTGGTTAGAAACCCTAATTGGACAAGAATAAGCCAAGGGATGACGAAAATGACCTAAATGTTCATCCAATGACACAAACACACCTGTTGGATGAACAAGATTGGTTAGAAACCCTAATTTGACAAGAATAAGCTTAAGGAGGACGAAAATGACCTAATTTTTCATCCAATGACACAAACACACCTATTGGATGTACAAGATTGGTTAAAAACCTTAATTGGAAAAGAATAAGCCTATGGAGACCGAAAATGACCTAATTATTCATCCAATTACACAAATGAACTTATTCAATGCACAAGATTGGTTAGAAACCCTAATTGGACAAGAATAAGCCTAGGGAAGATGAATATGACCTAATTGTTCATCCAAAGACACAAATGAACTTATTTGATGCACAAGATTGGTTGAAAACCCTAATTGGACAAGAATAAGCCAAGGAAGGACGAAAATGACCTAAATGTTTATCCAATGAAACAAACACACCTATTGGATGCACAAGATTGGTTAGAAACCCAAATTGGACAAGAATAAGCCTAGGGAGGACGAAAATCACCTAAATGTTCATCCAATGACACAAACACACCTATTGGATGAACAAGAATGGTTAGAAACCCTAATTGGACAAGAACAAGCCAAGGGATGACGAAAATGACCTAAATGTTCATCAAATGACACAAACACACCTATTGGATAGACAAGATTGGTTAGAAACCCTAATTGGACAAGAATAAGCCTAGGGAGGTCGAAAATGACCAAAATGTTCTTCCAATGACACAAACACACCTATTGAATGCACAAGATTGGTTGGAAACCCTAATTGGACAAGAATAAGCCAAGGGATGACGAAAATTACCAAAATGTTCATCCAATGACACAAACACACCTATTGGATGCACAAGATGGGTTCGAAACCCTAATTGGACAAGAATAAGCCTAGGGAGGACGAAAATGACCGAAATGTTCATCCTATGACACAAACACACCTATTGGATGCACAAGATTCGTTTAAAACCCTAATTGGACAAGAATAAGTCTAGGGAAAACGGAAACGACCTAATTGTTCGTCCAAAGATACAAATGAGCTTATTCGATGCACAAGATTGGTTGAAAACCCTAATTGGACAAGAATAAGCCTAGGGAGGACGAAAATGACCTAAATGTTCATCCAATGACACAAACACACCTATTGGATGGACAAGATTGGTTAGAAACCCTAATTGGACAAGAATAAGCCTAGGGAGGTCGAAAATGACCAAAATGTTCTTCCAATGACACAAACACACCTATTGAATGCACAAGATTGGTTAGAAACCCTAATTAGACAAGAATAAGCCAAGGGATGACGAAAATGACCAAAATGTTCATCCAATGACACAAACACACCTATTGGATGCACAAGATGGGTTCGAAACCCTAATTGGACAAGAATAAGCTTAGGGAGGACGAAAATGACCTAAATGTTCATCTAATGACACAAACACACCTATTGGATGCACAAGATTCGTTGAAAACCCTAATTGGACAAGAATAAGTCTAGGGAGGACGGAAATGACCTAATTGTTCGTCCAAAGATACAAATGAGCTTATTCGATGCACAAGATTGGTTGAAAACCCTAATTGGACAAGAATAAGCCTAGGGAGGACGAAAATGACCTAATTGTTAATCCAAACACACAAATGAAGTTATTTGATGCATAAGATTGGTTGAAAACCCTAATTGGACAAGAATAAGCCTAGGGAGGACGAAAATGACCTAAATGTTCATCCAATGACACAAACACACCTATTGGATGCACAAGATTGGTTGAAAACCCTAATTGGACAGGAATAAGTCTAGGGAGGACGGAAATGACCTAAATGTTCGTCCAATGACACAAACACACCTATTGGATGGACAAGATTGGTTAGAAACCCTAATTGGACAAGAATAAGCCTAGGGAGGTCGAAAATGACCAAAATGTTCTTCCAATGACACAAACACACCTATTGAATGCACAAGATTGGTTAGAAACCCTAATTGGACAAGAATAAGCCAAGGGATGACGATAATGACCTAAATGTTCATCCAATGACAGAAACACACCTATTGGATGCACAAGATTGGTTAAAAACCCTAATTGGAAAAGAATAAGCCTATGGAGGACGAAAATGACCTAATTGTTAATCCAAACACACAAATGAAGTTATTCGATGCACAAGATTGGTTGAAAACCCTAATTGGACAAGAATAAGCCTAGGGAGGATGAAAATGACCTAAATGTTCATCCAAAGAAACAAACACACCTGTTGGATGCACAAGATTCGTTAAAAACCCTAATTAGACAAGAATAAGCCTAGGGAGGTCGAAAATGACCAAAATGTTCATCCAATGACACAAACACACCTATTGAATGCACAAGATTGGTTAGAAACCCTAATTGGACAAGAATAAGCCAAGGGATGACGAAAATGACCTAAATGTTCGTCCAATGACACAAACACACCTGTTGGATGAACAAGATTGGTTAGAAACCCTAATTTGACAAGAATAAGCTTAAGGAGGACGAAAATGACCTAATTGTTCATCCAATGACACAAACACACCTATTGGATGTACAAGATTGGTTAAAAACCTTAGTTGGAAAAGAATAAGCCTATGGAGACCGAAAATGACCTAATTATTCATCCAATTACACAAATGAACTTATTCAATGCACAAGATTGGTTAGAAACCCTAATTGGACAAGAATAAGCCTAGGGAAGATGAATATGACCTAATTGTTCATCCAAAGACACAAATGAACTTATTTGATGCACAAGATTGGTTGAAAACCCTAATTGGACAAGAATAAGCCAAGGAAGGACGAAAATGACCTAAATGTTCATCCAATGAAACAAACACACCAATTGGATGCACAAGATTGGTTAGAAACCCTAAATGGACAAGAATAAGCCTAGGGAGGACGTAAATGACCTAAATGTTCATCCAATGACACAAACACACCTATTGGATGCACAAGATTGGTTAGAATCCCTAATTGGACAAGAATAAGCCTAGGGAGGTCGAAAATAACCAAAATGTTCTTCCAATGACACAAACACACCTATTGGATGCACAAGATTCGTTGAAAACCCTAATTGGACAAGAATAAGTCTAGGGAGGACGGAAATGACCTAATTGTTCGTCCAAAGAGACAAATGAGCTTATTCGATGCACAAGATTGGTTGAAAACCCTAATTGGACAAGAATAAGCCTAGGGAGGACGAAAATGACCTAAATGTTCATCCAATGACACAAACACACCTATTGGATGGACAAGATTGGTTAGAAACCCTAATTGGACAAGAATAGGCCTAGGGAGGTCGAAAATGACCAAAATGTTCTTCCAATGACACAAACACACCTATTGAATGCACAAGATTGGTTAGAAACCCTAATTGGACAAGAATAAGCCAAGGGATGACGAAAATGACCTAAATGTTCATCCAATGACACAAACACACCTATTGGATGCACAAGATTGGTTAAAAACCCTAATTGGAAAAGAATAAGCCTATGGAGACCGAAAATGACCTAGTTGTTCATCCAATTACACAAATGAACTTATTAAATGAACAAGATTGGTTAAAAACCCTAATTGGACAAGAATAAGCCTAGGGAAGACGAATATGACCTAATTGTTCATCCAAAGACACAAATGAACTTATTTGATGCACAAGATTGGTTGAAAACCCTAATTGGACAAGAATAAGCCTAGGGAGGACGAAAATGACCTAATTGTTCATCCAAACACACAAATGAAGTTATTTGATGCATAAGATTGGTTGAAAACCCTAATTGGACAAGAATAAGCCTAGGGAGGATGAAAATGACCTAAATGTTCATCCAATGACACAAACACACCTATTGGATGCACAAGATTCGTTAAAAACCCTAATTAGACAAGAATAAGCCTAGGGAGGTCGAAAATGACCAAAATGTTCATCCAATGACACAAACACACCTATTGAATGCACAAGATTGGTTAGAAACCCTAATTGGACAAGAATAAGCCAAGGGATGACGAAAATGACCTAAATGTTCATCCAATGACACAAACACACCTATTGGATGCACAAGATTCGTTGAAAACCCGAATTGGACAAGAATAAGCCTAGGGAGGACAGAAACGACCTAAATGTTCATCCAAAGATACAAATGAACTTATTTGATGCACAAGATTGGTTGAAAACCCTAATTGGACAAGAATAAGCCTAGGGAGGATGAAAATGACCTAAATGTTCATCCAATGACACAAACATACCTGTTGGATGCACAAGATTCGTTATAAACCCTAATTAGACAAGAATAAGCCTAGGGAGGACGAAAATGACCAAAATGTTCATCCAATGACACAAACACACCTATTGAATGCACAAGATTGGTTAGAAACCCTAATTGGACAAGAATAAGCCAAGGGATGACGAAAATGACCTAAATGTTCATCCAATGACACAAACACACCTATTGGATGCACAAGATTGGTTAAAAACCCTAATTGGAAAAGAATAAGCCTATGGAGACCGAAAATGACCTAATTGTTCATCCAATTACACAAATGAACTTATTAAATGCACAAGATTGGTTAGAAACCCTAATTAGACAAGAATAATAGCCTAGGGATGACGAATATGACCTAATTGTTCATCCAAAGACACAAATGAACTTATTTGATGCACAAGATTGGTTGAAAACCCTAATTGGACAAGAATAAGCCTAGGGAGGACGAAAACGACCTAAATGTTCATCCAAAGATACAAATGAACTTATTCGATGCACAAGATTGGTTGAAAACCCTAATTGGACAAGAATAAGCCTAGGGAGGATGAAAATGACCTAAATTTTCATCCAATGACACAAACACACCTATTGGATGCACAAGATTAGTTAGAAACCCTAATTGCACAAGAATAAGCCTAGGGAGGACGAAAATGAGCTAATTGTTAATCCAAACACACAAATGAACTTATTTGATGCATAAGATTGGTTGAAAACCCTAATTGGACAAGAATAAGCCTAGGGAGGACGAAAATGACCTAAATGTTCATCCAATGACACAAACACACCTATTGGATGCACAAGATTCGTTGAAAACCCTAATTGGACAAGAATAAGCCTAGGGAGGACGAAAACGACCTAAATGTTCATCCAAAGATACAAATGAACTTATTCGATGCACAAGATTGGTTGAAAACCCTAATTGGACAAGAATAAGCCTAGGGAGGATGAAAATGACCTAAATGTTCATCCAATGACACAAACACACCTATTGGATGCACAAGATTGGTTAGAAACCCTAATTGGACAAGAATAAGCCTAGGGAGGAGGAAAATGACCTTAATGTTCATCCAATGACACAAACACACCTATTGGATGCACAAGATTGGTTAGAAACCATAATTGGACAAGAATAAGCCTAGGGAGGACGAAAATGACCTAAATGTTCATCCAATGACACAAACACACCTATTGGATGCACAAGATTGGTTAGAAACCCTAATTGGACAAGAATAAGCCTAGGGAGGACGAAAATGACCTAGATGTTCATCCAATGACACAAACACACCTATTGGATGCACAAGATTGGTTAGAAACCCTAATTGGACAAGAATAAGCCTAGGGAGGACGAAAATGACCTAAATGTTCATCCAATGACACAAACACACCTATTGGATGCAGAAGATTTGTTGAAAACCCTATTTGGACTAGAATAAGCCTAGGGACGACAAAAATGACCTAAATGTTCATCCAATGACACAAACACACCAATTGCATGCACAAGATTGGTTGAAAACCCTAATTGGACAAGAATAAGCCTAGGGAGGACGAAAATGACCTAAATGTTCATCCAATGACACAAACACACCTATTGGATGCACAAGATTGGTTGAAAACCCTAATTGGACAGGAATAAGTCTAGGGAGGACGGAAATGACCTAAATGTTCGTCCAATGACACAAACACACCTATTGGATGGACAAGATTGGTTAGAAACCCTAATTGGACAAGAATAAGCCTAGGGAGGTCGAAAATGACCAAAATGTTCTTCCAATGACACAAACACACCTATTGAATGCACAAGATTGGTTAGAAACCCTAATTGGACAAGAATAAGCCAAGGGAGGACGAAAATGACCTAAATGTTCATCCAATGACACAAACACACCTATTGGATGCACAAGATTGGTTAAAAACCCTAATTGGAAAAGAATAAGCCTATGGAGACCGAAAATGACCTAGTTGTTCATCCAATTACACAAATGAACTTATTAAATGAACAAGATTGGTTAAAAACCCTAATTGGACAAGAATAAGCCTAGGGAAGACGAATATGACCTAATTGTTCATCCAAAGACACAAATGAACTTATTTGATGCACAAGATTGGTTGAAAACCCTAATTGGACAAGAATAAGCCTAGGGAGGACGAAAATGACCTAATTGTTCATCCAAACACACAAATGAAGTTATTTGATGCATAAGATTGGTTGAAAACCCTAATTGGACAAGAATAAGCCTAGGGAGGATGAAAATGACCTAAATGTTCATCCAATGACACAAACACACCTATTGGATGCACAAGATTCGTTAAAAACCCTAATTAGACAAGAATAAGCCTAGGGAGGTCGAAAATGACCAAAATGTTCACCCAATGACACAAACACACCTATTGAATGCACAAGATTGGTTAGAAACCCTAATTGGACAAGAATAAGCCAAGGGATGACGAAAATGACCTAAATGTTCATCCAATGACACAAACACACCTGTTGGATGAACAAGATTGGTTAGAAACCCTAATTTGACAAGAATAAGCTTAAGGAGGACGAAAATGACCTAATTGTTCATCCAATGACACAAACACACCTATTGGATGTACAAGATTGGTTACAAACCTTAATTGGAAAAGAATAAGCCTGTGGAGACCGAAAATGACCTAATTATTCATCCAATTACACAAATGAACTTATTCAATGCACAAGATTGGATAGAAACCCTAATTGGACAAGAATAAGCCTAGGGAAGATGAATATGACCTAATTGTTCATCCAAAGACACAAATGAACTTATTTGATGCACAAGATTGGTTGAAAACCCTAATTGGACAAGAATAAGCCAAGGAAGGACGAAAATGACCTAAATGTTCATCCAATGAAACAAACACACGTATTGGATGCACAAGATTGGTTAGAAACCCTAATTGGACAAGAATAAGCCTAGGGAGGACGAAAATGACCTAAAGGTTCATCCGATGACACAAACACACCTATTGGATGCACAAGATTGGTTAGAAACCCTAATTGGACAAGAATAAGCCTAGGGAGGTCGAAAATGACCAAAATGTTCTTCCAATGACACAGACACACCTATTGAATGCACAAGATTGGTTAGAAACCCTAACTGGACAAGAATAAGCCTAGGGAGGTCGAAAATGACCAAAATGTTCTTCCAATGACACAAACACACCTATTGAATGCACAAGATTGGTTAGAAACCCTAATTGGACAAGAACAAGCCTAGGGAGGACGAAAATGACCTAATTGTTCATCAAATGACACAAACACACCTATTGGATGCACAAGATTGGTTAAAAACCCTAATTGGACAAGAATAATCCTAGGGAGACTAAAACTGAGCTAATTGTTCATCCAATGACACAAACACACGTATTGGATGCAAAAGATAGGTTAGAAACCCTAATTGGACAAGAATAAGCCTAGGGCGGTCGTAAATGACCTAAATGTTCATCCAATGACACAAACACACCAATTGAATGCACAAGATTGGTTAGAAACCCTAATTGGACAAGCAAAAGCCTAGGGAGGACTAAAATTACCAAAATGTTCATCCAATGACACAAACACACCTATTGAATGCACAAGATGGGTTCGAAACCCTAATTGGACAAGAATAAGCCTAGGGAGGTTGAAAATGACCTAAATGTTCGTCCAAAGATACAAATGAACTTATTCGATGCACTAGATTGGTTGAAAACCCTAATTGGACAAGAATAAGCCTAGGGAGGACGAAAATGACCTAAATGTACATCCAATGACACAAACACACCTATTGGATGGACAAGATTGGTTAGAAACCCTAATTGGACAAGAATAAGCCTAGGGAGGTCGAAAATGACCTAATTGTTAATCCAAACACACAAATGAAGTTATTTGATGCATAAGATTGGTTGAAAACCCTAATTGGACAAGAATAAGCCTAGGGAGGACGAAAATGACCTAAATGTTCATCCAATGACACAAACACACCTATTGGATGCACAAGATTGGTTAGAAACCCTAATTGGACAAGAATAAGCCTAGGGAGGACGAAAATGACCTAAATGTTCATCCAATGACACAAACACACCTATTGGATGCACAAGATTGGTTAGAAACCCTAATTGGACAAGAACAAGCCAAGGGATGACGAAAATGACCTAAATGTTCATCAAATGACACAAACACACCTACTGGATGCACAAATTTGGTTAAAAACCCTAATTGGAAAAGAATAAGCCTAGGGAGACTGAAAATGAGCTAATTGTTCATCCAATGACACAACCACACCTATTGGATGCACAAGATTAGTTAGAAACCCTAATTTGACAAGAATAAGCTCAAGGAGGACGAAAATGACCTAATTGTTCATCCAATGACACAAACACACCTATTGGATGTACAAGATTGGTTAAAAACCCTAATTGGACAAGAATAAGCCTAGGGAGGACGAAAATGACCTAATTGTTAATCCAAACACACAAATGAAGTTATTTGATGCATAAGATTGGTTGAAAACCCTAATTGGACAAGAATAAGCCTAGGGAGGACGAAAATGACCTAAATGTTCATCCAATGACACAAACACACCTATTGGATGCACAAGATTGGTTGAAAACCCTAATTGGACAGGAATAAGTCTAGGGAGGACGGAAATGACCTAAATGTTCGTCCAATGACACAAACACACCTATTGGATGGACAAGATTGGTTAGAAACCCTAATTGGACAAGAATAAGCCTAGGGAGGTCGAAAATGACCAAAATGTTCTTCCAATGACACAAACACACCTATTGAATGCACAACATTGGTTAGAAACCCTAATTGGACAAGAATAAGCCAAGGGATGACGATAATGACCTAAATGTTCATCCAATGACAGAAACACACCTATTGGATGCACAAGATTGGTTAAAAACCCTAATTGGAAAAGAATAAGCCTATGGAGGACGAAAATGACCTAATTGTTAATCCAAACACACAAATGAAGTTATTCGATGCACAAGATTGGTTGAAAACCCTAATTGGACAAGAATAAGCCTAGGGAGGATGAAAATGACCTAAATGTTCATCCAATGAAACAAACACACCTGTTGGATGCACAAGATTCGTTAAAAACCCTAATTAGACAAGAATAAGCCTAGGGAGGTCGAAAATGACCAAAATGTTCATCCAATGACACAAACACACCTATTGAATGCACAAGATTGGTTAGAAACCCTAATTGGACAAGAATAAGCCAAGGGATGACGAAAATGACCTAAATGTTCATCCAATGACACAAACACACCTGTTGGATGAACAAGATTGGTTAGAAACCCTAATTTGACAAGAATAAGCTTAAGGAGGACGAAAATGACCTAATTGTTCATCCAATGACACAAACACACCTATTGGATGAACAAGATAGGTTGAAAACCCTAATTGGACAAGAATAAGTCTAGGGAGGACGGAAATGACCTAAATGTTCGTCCAATGACACAAACACACCTATTGGATGGACAAGATTGGTTAGAAACCCTAATTGGACAAGAATAAGCCTAGGGAGGTCGAAAATGACCAAAATGTTCTTCCAATGACACAAACACACCTATTGAATGAACAAGATTGGTTGGAAACCCTAATTGAAACAAGAATAAGCCTAGGGAAGATGAATATGACCTAATTGTTCATCCAAAGACACAAATGAACTTATTTGATGCACAAGATTGGTTGAAAACCCTAATTGGACAAGAATAAGGCAAGGAAGGACGAAAATGACCTAAATGTTCATCCAATGAAACAAACACACCTATTGGATGCACAAGATTGGTTAGAAACCCTAATTGGACAAGAATAAGCCTAGGGAGGACGAAAATGACCTAAATGTTCATCCAATGACACAAACACACCTATTGGATGCACAAGATTGGTTAGAAACCCTAATTGGACAAGAACAAGCCAAGGGATGACGAAAATGACCTAAATGTTCATCGAATGACACAAACACACCTATTGGATGGACAAGATTGGTTAGAAACCCTAATTGGACAAGAATAAGCCTAGGGAGGTCGAAAATGACTAAAATGTTCTTCCAATGACACAAACACACCTATTGAATGCACAAGATTGGTTGGAAACCCTAATTGGACAAGAATAAGCCAAGGGATGACGAAAATGACCAAAATGTTCATCCAATGACACAAACACACCTATTGGATGCACAAGATGGGTTCGAAACCCTAATTGGACAAGAATAAGCCTAGGGAGGACGAAAATGACCTAAATGTTCATCAAATGACACAAACACACCTATTGGATGCACAAGATTCGTTGAAAACCCTAATTGGACAAGAATAAGTCTAGGGAAAACGGAAACGACCTAATTGTTCGTCCAAAGATACAAATGAGCTTATTCGATGCACAAGATTGGTTGAAAACCCTAATTGGACAAGAATAAGCCTAGGGAGGACGAAAAAGACCTAAATGTTCAACCAATGACACAAACACACCTATTGGATGGACAAGATTGGTTAGAAACCCTAATTGGACAAGAATAAGCCTAGGGAGGTCGAAAATGACCAAAATGTTCTTCCAATGACACAAACACACCTATTGAATGCACAAGATTGGTTAGAAACCCTAATTGGACAAGAATAAGCCAAGGGATGACGAAAATGACCTAAATGTTCATCCAATGACACAAACACACCTATTGGATGCACAAGATTGGTTAAAAACCCTAATTGGAAAAGAATAAGCCTATGGAGACCGAAAATGACCTAGTTGTTCATCCAATTACACAAATGAACTTATTAAATGCACAAGATTGGTTAGAAACCCTAATTGGACAAGAATAAGCCTAGGGAAGACGAATATGACCTAATTGTTCATCCAAAGACACAAATGAACTTATTTGATGCACAAGATTGGTTGAAAACCCTAATTGGACAAGAATAAGCCAAGGAAGGATGAAAATGAGCTAATTGTTCATCCAATGACACAAACACACCTATTGGATGCACAAGATTAGTTAGAAACCCTAATTGGACAAGAATAAGCCTAGGGAGGACGAAAATGACCTAATTGTTAATCCAAACACACAAATGAAGTTATTTGATGCATAAGATTGGTTGAAAACCCTAATTGGACAAGAATAAGCCTAGGGAGGACGAAAATGACCTAAATGTTCATCCAATGACACAAACACACCTATTGGATGCACAAGATTGGTTGAAAACCCTAATTGGACAGGAATAAGTCTAGGGAGGACGGAAATGACCTAAATGTTCGTCCAATGACACAAACACACCTATTGGATGGACAAGATTGGTTAGAAACCCTAATTGGACAAGAATAAGCCTAGGGAGGTCGAAAATGACCAAAATGTTCTTCCAATGACACAAACACACCTATTGAATGCACAAGATTGGTTAGAAACCCTAATTGGACAAGAATAAGCCAAGGGATGACGAAAATGACCTAAATGTTCATCCAATGACACAAACACACCTATTGGATGCACAAGATTGGTTAAAAACCCTAATTGGAAAAGAATAAGCCTATGGAGACCGAAAATGACCTAGTTGTTCATCCAATTACACAAATGAACTTATTAAATGCAAAAGATTGGTTAGAAACCCTAATTGGACAAGAATAAGCCTAGGGAAGACGAATATGACCTAATTGTTCATCCAAAGACACAAATGAACTTATTTGATGCACAAGATTGGTTGAAAACCCTAATTGGACAAGAATAAGCCAAGGAAGGATGAAAATGAGCTAATTGTTCATCCAATGACACAAACACACCTATTGGATGCACAAGATTAGTTAGAAAACCTAATTGGACAAGAATAAGCCTAGGGAGGACGAAAATGACCTAATTGTTAATCCAAACACACAAATGAAGTTATTTGATGCATAAGATTGGTTGAAAACCCTAATTGGACAAGAATAAGCCTAGGGAGGACGAAAATGACCTAAATGTTCATCCAATGACACAAACACACCTATTGGATGCACAAGATTGGTTGAAAACCCTAATTGGACAAGAATAAGTCTAGGGAGGACGGAAATGACCTAAATGTTCGTCCAATGACACAAACACACCTATTGGATGGACAAGATTGGTTAGAAACCCTAATTGGACAAGAATAAGCCTAGGGAGGACGAAAATGACCAAAATGTTCTTCCAATGACACAAACACACCTATTGAATGCACAAGATTGGTTAGAAACCCTAATTGGACAAGAATAAGCCAAGGGATGACGAAAATGACCTAAATGTTCATCCAATGACACAAACACACCTGTTGGATGAACAAGATTGGTTACAAACCCTAATTTGACAAGAATAAGCTTAAGGAGGACGAAAATGACCTAATTGTTCATCCAATGACACAAACACACCTATTGGATGTACAAGATTGGTTAAAAACCTTAATTGGAAAAGAATAAGCCTATGGAGACCGAAAATGACCTAATTATTCATCCAATTACACAAATGAACTTATTCAATGCACAAGATTGGTTAGAAACCCTAATTGGACAAGAATAAGCCTAGGGAAGACGAATATGACCTAATTGTTCATCCAAAGACACAAATGAACTTATTTGATGCACAAGATTGGTTGAAAACCCTAATTGTTACAAGAATAAGCCAAGGAAGGACGAAAATGACCTAAATGTTCATCCAATGGAACAAACACTCCTATTGGATGCACAAGATTGGTTAGAAACCCTAATTGGACAACAATAAGCCAAGGGATGACGAAATTGACCTAAATGTTCATCGAATGACACAAACACACCTGTTGGATGAACAACATTGGTTAGAAACCCTAATTTGACAGGAATAAGCTTAAGGAGGACGAAAATGACCTAATTGTTCATCCAATGACACAAACACACCTATTGGATGCACAAAATTGGTTAGAAACCCTAATTGGAAAAGAATAAGCCTATGGAGACCGAAAATGACCTAATTGTTCATCCAATTACACAAATGAACTTATTCAATGCACAAGATTGGTTAGAAACCCTAATTGGACAAGAATAAGCCTAGGGAAGACGAATATGACCTAATTGTTCATCCAAAGACACAAATGAACTTATTTGATGCACAAGATTGGTTGAAAACCCTAATTGGACAAGAATAAGCCAAGGAAGGATGAAAATGAGCTAATTGTTCATCCAATGACACAAACACACCTATTGGATGCACAAGATTAGTTAGAAACCCTAATTGGACAAGAATAAGCCTAGGGAGGACGAAAATGACCTAATTGTTAATCGAAACACACAAATGAAGTTATTTGATGCATAAGATTGGTTGAAAACCCTAATTGGACAAGAATAAGCCTAGGGAGGACGAAAATGACCTAAATGTTCATCCAATGACACAAACACACCTATTGGATGCACAAGATTCGTTGAAAACCCTAATTGGACAAGAATAAGTCTAGGGAGGACGGAAACGACCTAATTGTTCGTCCACAGATACAAATGAGCTTATTCGATGCACAAGATTGGTTGAAAACCCTAATTGGACAAGAATAAGCCTAGGGAGGACGAAAATGACCTAAATGTTCATCCAATGACACAAACACACCTATTGGATGGACTTGATTGGTTAAAAACCCTAATTGGACAAGAATAAGCCTAGGGAGGACGAAAATGACCTAAATGTTCATCCAATGACACAAACACACCTATTGGATGCACAAGATTCGTTGAAAACCCTAATTGGACAAGAATAAG
>JBBPBS010000077.1:320949-381057 GCA_037974835.1 Cicer judaicum
GATTGGTTAAAAACCCTAATTGGACAAGAATAAGCCTAGGGAGGACGAAAATGACCTAAATGTTCATCCAATGACACAAACACACCTATTGGATGCACAAGATTCGTTGAAAACCCTAATTGGACAAGAATAAGTCTAGGGAGGACGGAAACGACCTAATTGTTCGTCCACAGATACAAATGAGCTTATTCGATGCACAAGATTGGTTGAAAACCCTAATTGGACAAGAATAAGCCTAGGGAGGACGAAAATGACCTAAATGTTCATCCAATGACACAAACACACCTATTGGATGGACAAGATTGGTTAAAAACCCTAATTGGACAAGAATAAGCCTAGGGAGGTCGAAAATGACCAAAATGTTCTTCCAATGACACAAACACACCTATTGAATGCACAAGATTGGTTAGAAACCCTAATTGGACAAGAATAAGCCAAGGGATGACGAAAATGACCTAAATGTTCATCCAATGACACAAACACACCTATTGGATGCACAAGATTGGTTAAAAACTCTAATTGGAAAAGAATAAGCCTATGGAGACCGAAAATGACCTAGTTGTTCATCCAATTACACAAATGAACTTATTAAATGCACAAGATTGGTTAGAAACCCTAATTGGACAAGAATAAGCCTAGGGAAGACGAATATGACCTAATTGTTCATCCAAAGACACAAATGAACTTATTTGATGCACAAGATTGGTTGAAAACCCTAATTGGACAAGAATAAGCCAAGGAAGGATGAAAATGAGCTAATTGTTCATCCAATGACACAAACACACCTATTGGATGCACAAGATTCGTTAGAAACCCTAATTGGAAAAAAATAAGCCTAGGGAGGTCGAAAATGACCTAATTGTTAATCCAAACACACAAATGAAGTTATTTGATGCATAAGATTGGTTGAAAACCCTAATTGGACAAGAATAAGCCTAGGGAGGACGAAAATGACCTAAATGTTCATCCAATGACACAAACACACCTATTGGATGCACAAGATTGGTTGAAAACCCTAATTGGACAAGAATAAGTCTAGGGGGGACGGAAATGACCTAAATGTTCGTCCAATGACACAAACACACCTATTGGATGGACAAGATTGGTTAGAAACCCTAATTGGACAAGAATAAGCCTATGGAGGTCGAAAATGACCAAAATGTTCTTCCAATGACACAAACACACCTATTGAATGCACAAGATTGGTTAGAAACCCTAATTGGACAAGAATAAGCCAAGGGATGACGAAAATGACCTAAATGTTCATCCAATGACAGAAACACACCTATTGGATGCACAAGATTGGTTAAAAACCCTAATTGGAAAAGAATAAGCCTATGGAGACCGAAAATGACCTAGTTGTTCATCCAATTACACAAATGAACTTATTAAATGCACAAGATTGGTTAGAAACCCTAATTGGACAAGAATAAGCCTAGGGAAGACGAATATGACCTAATTGTTCTTCCAAAGACACAAATGAACTTATTTGATGCACAAGATTGGTTGAAAACCCTAATTGGACAAGAATAAGACAAGGAAGGATGAAAATGAGATAATTGTTCATCCAATGACACAAACACACCTATTGGATGCACAAGATTAGTTAGAAACCCTAATTGGACAAGAATAAGCCTAGGGAGGACGAAAATGACCTAATTGTTAATCCAAACACACAAATGAAGTTATTCGATGCACAAGATTGGTTGAAAACCCTAATTGGACAAGAATAAGCCTAGGGAGGATGAAAATGACCTAAATGTTCATCCAATGAAACAAACACACCTGTTGGATGCACAAGATTCGTTAAAAACCCTAATTAGACAAGAATAAGCCTAGGGAGGTCGAAAATGACAAAAATGTTCATCCAATGACACAAACACACCTATTGGATGGACAAGATTGGTTAGAAACCCTAATTGGACAAGAATAAGCCTAGGGAGGTCGAAAATGACCAAAATGTTCTTCCAATGACACAAACACACCTATTGAATGCACAAGATTGGTTAGAAACCCTAATTGGACAAGAATAAGCCAAGGGATGACGAAAATGACCTAAATGTTCATCCAATGACACAAACACACCTATTGGATGCACAAGATTGGTTAAAAACCCTAATTGGAAAAGAATAAGCCTATGGAGACCGAAAATGACCTAGTTGTTCATCCAATTACACAAATGAACTTATTAAATGCACAAGATTGGTTAGAAACCCTAATTGGACAAGAATAAGCCTAGGGAAGACGAATATGACCTAATTGTTCATCCAAAGACACAAATGAACTTATTTGATGCACAAGATTGGTTGAAAACCCTAATTGGACAAGAATAAGCCAACGAAGGATGAAAATGAGCTAATTGTTCATCCAATGACACAAACACACCTATTGGATGCACAAGATTAGTTAGAAACCCTAATTGGACAAGAATAAGCCTAGGGAGGACGAAAATGACCTAATTGTTAATCGAAACACACAAATGAAGTTATTTGATGCATAAGATTGGTTGAAAACCCTAATTGGACAAGAATAAGCCTAGGGAGGACGAAAATGACCTAAATGTTCATCCAATGACACAAACACACCTATTGGATGCACAAGATTCGTTGAAAACCCTAATTGGACAAGAATAAGTCTAGGGAGGACGGAAACGACCTAATTGTTCGTCCACAGATACAAATGAGCTTATTCGATGCACAAGATTGGTTGAAAACCCTAATTGGACAAGAATAAGCCTAGGGAGGACGAAAATGACCTAAATGTTCATCCAATGACACAAACACACCTATTGGATGGACAAGATTGGTTAAAAACCCTAATTGGACAAGAATAAGCCTAGGGAGGTCGAAAATGACCAAAATGTTCTTCCAATGACACAAACACACCTATTGAATGCACAAGATTGGTTAGAAACCCTAATTGGACAAGAATAAGCCAAGGGATGACGAAAATGACCTAAATGTTCATCCAATGACACAAACACACCTATTGGATGCACAAGATTGGTTAAAAACCCTAATTGGAAAAGAATAAGCCTATGGAGACCGAAAATGACCTAATTGTTCATCCAATTACACAAATGAACTTATTAAATGCACAAGATTGGTTAGAAACCCTAATTAGACAAGAATAATAGCCTAGGGATGACGAATATGACCTAATTGTTCATCCAAAGACACAAATGAACTTATTTGATCCACAAGATTGGTTGAAAACCCTCATTGGACAAGAATAAGCAAAGGACGGATGAAAATGACCTAAATGTTCATCCAATGAAACAAACACACCTATTGGATGCACAAGATTGGTTAGAAACCCTAATTGGACAAGAATAAGCCTAGGGAGGACGAAAATGACCTAAATGTTCATCCAATGACACAAACACACCTATTGGATGCACAAGATTGATTGAAAATCCTAATTGGACAAGAATAAGCCTAGGGACGACGAAAATCACCTAAATGTTCATCCAATGACACAAACACACCTATTGGATGCACAAGATTGGTTAGAAACCCTAATTGGACAAGAATAAGCCTAGGGAGGACGAAAATGACCTAAATGTTCATCCAATGACACAAACACACCTATTGGATGCATAAGATTGGTTGAAAACCCTAATTGGACAAGAATAAGCCTAGGGAGGACGAAAATGACCTAAATGTTCATCCAATGACACAAACACACCTATAGGATACACAAGATTGGTTAGAAACCCTAATTGGACAAGAATAAGCCTAGGGCGGACCAAAATAACCTAAATGTTCATCCAATGACACAAACACACCTGTTGGATGCACAAGATTGGTTGAAAACCCTAATTGGACAAGTATAAGCCTAGGGTGGACGAAAATGACCTAAATGTTCATCCAATGACACAAACACACCTATTGGATGCACAAGATTGGTTAGAAACCCTAATTGGACAAGAATAAGCCTAGGGAGGACGAAAATGACCTAAATGTTCATCCAATGACACAAACACACCTATTGGATCAACAAGATTGGTTAGAAACCCTAATTGGACAAGAATCAGTTTAGGGAGGACGAAAATGACCTAAATGTTCATCCAATGACACAAACACAACTATTGGATGCACAAGATTGGTTAGTAACCCTAATTGGACAAGAATAAGCCTAGGGAGGACGAAAATGAACTAAATGTTCATCCAATGACACAAACACACCTATTGGATGCACAAGATTGGTTAGAAACCCTAATTGGACAAGAATAAGCCTAGGGAGGACGAAAATGACCTAAATGTTCATCCAATGACACAAACACAACTATTGGATGCACAAGATTCGTTAAAAACCCTAATTGGACAAGAATAAGCCTAGGGAGGACGAAAATGACCTAAATGTTCATCCAATGACACAAACACACCTATTGGATGCACAAGATTGGTTAGAAACCCTAATTGGACAAGAATAAGCCTAGGGAGGTCGAAAATGACCTAAATGTTCATCCAATGACACAAACACACCTATTGAATGCACAAGATTGGTTAGAAACCCTAATTGGACAAGAATAAGCCAAGGGATGACGAAAATGACCTAAATGTTCATCCAATGACACAAACACACCTATTGGATGCACAAGATTCGTTGAAAACCCTAATTGGACAAGAATAAGTCTAGGGAGGACGGAAACGACCTAATTGTTCGTCCACAGATACAAATGAGCTTATTCGATGCACAAGATTGGTTGAAAACCCTAATTGGACAAGAATAAGCCTAGGGAGGACGAAAATGACCTAAATGTTCATCCAATGACACAAACACACCTATTGGATGGACAAGATTGGTTAGAAACCCTAATTGGACAAGAATAAGCCTAGGGAGGTCGAAAATGACCAAAATGTTCTTCCAATGACACAAACACACCTATTGAATGCACAAGATTGGTTAGAAACCCTAATTGGACAAGAATAAGCCAAGGGATGACGAAAATGACCAAAATGTTCATCCAATGACACAAACACACCTATTGGATGCACAAGATGGGTTCGAAACCCTAATTGGACAAGAATAAGCCTAGGGAGGACGAAAATGACCTAAATGTTCATCAAATGACACAAACACACCTATTGGATGCACAAGATTCGTTGAAAACCCTAATTGGACAAGAATAAGTCTAGGGAAAACGGAAACGACCTAATTGTTCGTCCAAAGATACAAATGAGCTTATTCGATGCACAAGATTGGTTGAAAACCCTAATTGGACAAGAATAAGCCTAGGGAGGACGAAAAAGACCTAAATGTTCAACCAATGACACAAACACACCTATTGGATGGACAAGATTGGTTAGAAACCCTAATTGGACAAGAATAAGCCTAGGGAGGTCGAAAATGACCAAAATGTTCTTCCAATGACACAAACACACCTATTGAATGCACAAGATTGGTTAGAAACCCTAATTGGACAAGAATAAGCCAAGGGATGACGAAAATGACCTAAATGTTCATCCAATGACACAAACACACCTATTGGATGCACAAGATTGGTTAAAAACCCTAATTGGAAAAGAATAAGCCTATGGAGACCGAAAATGACCTAGTTGTTCATCCAATTACACAAATGAACTTATTAAATGCACAAGATTGGTTAGAAACCCTAATTGGACAAGAATAAGCCTAGGGAAGACGAATATGACCTAATTGTTCATCCAAAGACACAAATGAACTTATTTGATGCACAAGATTGGTTGAAAACCCTAATTGGACAAGAATAAGCCAAGGAAGGATGAAAATGAGCTAATTGTTCATCCAATGACACAAACACACCTATTGGATGCACAAGATTAGTTAGAAACCCTAATTGGACAAGAATAAGCCTAGGGAGGACGAAAATGACCTAATTGTTAATCCAAACACACAAATGAAGTTATTTGATGCATAAGATTGGTTGAAAACCCTAATTGGACAAGAATAAGCCTAGGGAGGACGAAAATGACCTAAATGTTCATCCAATGACACAAACACACCTATTGGATGCACAAGATTGGTTGAAAACCCTAATTGGACAGGAATAAGTCTAGGGAGGACGGAAATGACCTAAATGTTCGTCCAATGACACAAACACACCTATTGGATGGACAAGATTGGTTAGAAACCCTAATTGGACAAGAATAAGCCTAGGGAGGTCGAAAATGACCAAAATGTTCTTCCAATGACACAAACACACCTATTGAATGCACAAGATTGGTTAGAAACCCTAATTGGACAAGAATAAGCCAAGGGATGACGATAATGACCTAAATGTTCATCCAATGACAGAAACACACCTATTGGATGCACAAGATTGGTTAAAAACCCTAATTGGAAAAGAATAAGCCTATGGAGGACGAAAATGACCTAATTGTTAATCCAAACACACAAATGAAGTTATTCGATGCACAAGATTGGTTGAAAACCCTAATTGGACAAGAATAAGCCTAGGGAGGATGAAAATGACCTAAATGTTCATCAAATGAAACAAACACACCTGTTGGATGCACAAGATTCGTTAAAAACCCTAATTAGACAAGAATAAGCCTAGGGAGGTCGAAAATGACCAAAATGTTCATCCAATGACACAAACACACCTATTGAATGCACAAGATTGGTTAGAAACCCTAATTGGACAAGAATAAGCCAAGGGATGACGAAAATGACCTAAATGTTCATCCAATGACACAAACACACCTGTTGGATGAACAAGATTGGTTAGAAACCCTAATTTGACAAGAATAAGCTTAAGGAGGACGAAAATGACCTAATTGTTCATCCAATGACACAAACACACCTATTGGATGTACAAGATTGGTTAAAAACCTTAGTTGGAAAAGAATAAGCCTATGGAGACCGAAAATGACCTAATTATTCATCCAATTACACAAATGAACTTATTCAATGCACAAGATTGGTTAGAAACCCTAATTGGACAAGAATAAGCCTAGGGAAGATGAATATGACCTAATTGTTCATCCAAAGACACAAATGAACTTATTTGATGCACAAGATTGGTTGAAAACCCTAATTGGACAAGAATAAGCCAAGGAAGGACGAAAATGACCTAAATGTTCATCCAATGAAACAAACACACCTATTGGATGCACAAGATTGGTTAGAAACCCTAAATGGACAAGAATAAGCCAAGGGACGACGAAAATGACCAAAATGTTCATCCAATGACACAAACACACCTATTGGATGCACAAGATGGGTTCGAAACCCTAATTGGACAAGAATAAGCTTAGGGAGGACGAAAATGACCTAAATGTTCATCCAATGACACAAACACACCTATTGGATGCACAAGATTCGTTGAAAACCCTAATTGGACAAGAATAAGTCTAGGGAGGACGGAAATGACCTAATTGTTCGTCCAAAGATACAAATGAGCTTATTCGATGCACAAGATTGGTTGAAAACCCTAATTGGACAAGAATAAGCCTAGGGAGGACGAAAATGACCCAAATGTTCATCCAATGACACAAACACACCTATTGGATGGACAAGATTGGTTAGAAACCCTAATTGGACAAGAATAAGCCTAGGGAGGACCAAAATGACCTAATTGTTAATCCAAACACA
This sequence comes from Cicer judaicum, assembly GCA_037974835.1. Taxonomy (NCBI): domain Eukaryota; kingdom Viridiplantae; phylum Streptophyta; class Magnoliopsida; order Fabales; family Fabaceae; genus Cicer; species Cicer judaicum. Next base: position 328,528 of record JBBPBS010000077.1, read on the forward strand.
CAAATGAAGTTATTTGATGCACAAGATTGGTTGAAAACCCTAATTAGACAAGAATAAGCCTAGGGAGGACGAAAATGACCTAAATGTTCATCCAATGACACAAACACACCTATTGGATGGACAAGATTGGTTAGAAACCCTAATTGGACAAGAATAAGCCTAGGGAGGTCGAAAATGACCAAAATGTTCTTCCAATGACACAAACACACCTATTGAATGCACAAGATTGGTTAGAAACCCTAATTGGACAAGAATAAGCCTAGGGAGGACGAAAATGACCTAAATGTTCATCCAATGACACAAACACACCTATTGGATGCACAAGATTCGTTGAAAACCCTAATTGGACAAGAATAAGCCTAGGGAGGACAGAAACGACCTAAATGTTCATCCAAAGATACAAATGAACTTATTTGATGCACAAGATTGGTTGAAAACCCTAATTGGACAAGAATAAGCCTAGGGAGGACGAAAATGACCTAAATGTTCATCCAATGACACAAACATACCTGTTGGATGCACAAGATTCGTTATAAACCCTAATTAGACAAGAATAAGCCTAGGGAGGTCGAAAATGACCAAAATGTTCATCCAATGACACAAACACACCTATTGAATGCACAAGATTGGTTAGAAACCCTAATTGGACAAGAATAAGCCAAGGGATGACGAAAATGACCTAAATGTTCATCCAATGACACAAACACACCTGTTGGATGAACAAGATTGGTTAGAAACCCTAATTTGACAAGAATAAGCTTAAGGACGACGAAAATGACCTAATTGTTCATCCAATGACACAAACACACCTATTGGATGTACAAGATTGGTTAAAAACCTTAATTGGAAAAGAATAAGCCTATGGAGACCGAAAATGACCTAATTATTCATCCAATTACACAAATGAACTTATTCAATGCACAAGATTGGTTAGAAACCCTAATTGGACAAGAATAAGCCTAGGGAAGACGAATATGACCTAATTGTTCATCCAAAGACACAAATGAACTTATTTGATGCACAAGATTGGTTGAAAACCCTAATTGGACAAGAATAAGCCTAGGGAGGACGAAAATGACCTAAATGTTCATCCAATGACACAAACACACCTGTTGGATGAACAAGATTGGTTAGAAACCCTAATTTGACAAGAATAAGCTCAAGGAGGACGAAAATGACCTAATTGTTCATCCAATGACACAAACACACCTATTGGATGTACAAGATTGGTTAAAAACCTTAATTGGAAAAGAATAAGCCTATGGAGACCGAAAATGACCTAATTATTCATCCAATTACACAAATGAACTTATTCAATGCACAAGATTGGTTAGAAACCCTAATTGGACAAGAATAAGCCTAGGGAAGACGAATATGACCTAATTGTTCATCCAAAGACACAAATGAACTTATTTGATGCACAAGATTGGTTGAAAACCCTAATTGTTACAAGAATAAGCCAAGGAAGGACGAAAATGACCTAAATGTTCATCCAATGGAACAAACACTCCTATTGGATGCACAAGATTGGTTAGAAACCCTAATTGGACAACAATAAGCCAAGGGATGACGAAATTGACCTAAATGTTCATCGAATGACACAAACACACCTGTTGGATGAACAACATTGGTTAGAAACCCTAATTTGACAGGAATAAGCTTAAGGAGGACGAAAATGACCTAATTGTTCATCCAATGACACAAACACACCTATTGGATGCACAAAATTGGTTAGAAACCCTAATTGGAAAAGAATAAGCCTATGGAGACCGAAAATGACCTAATTGTTCATCCAATTACACAAATGAACTTATTCAATGCACAAGATTGGTTAGAAACCCTAATTGGACAAGAATAAGCCTAGGGAAGACGAATATGACCTAATTGTTCATCCAAAGACACAAATGAACTTATTTGATGCACAAGATTGGTTGAAAACCCTAATTGGACAAGAATAAGCCAAGGAAGGATGAAAATGAGCTAATTGTTCATCCAATGACACAAACACACCTATTGGATGCACAAGATTAGTTAGAAAACCTAATTGGACAAGAATAAGCCTAGGGAGGACGAAAATGACCTAATTGTTAATCCAAACACACAAATGAAGTTATTTGATGCATAAGATTGGTTGAAAACCCTAATTGGACAAGAATAAGCCTAGGGAGGACGAAAATGACCTAAATGTTCATCCAATGACACAAACACACCTATTGGATGCACAAGATTGGTTGAAAACCCTAATTGGACAAGAATAAGTCTAGGGAGGACGGAAATGACCTAAATGTTCGTCCAATGACACAAACACACCTATTGGATGGACAAGATTGGTTAGAAACCCTAATTGGACAAGAATAAGCCTAGGGAGGTCGAAAATGACCAAAATGTTCTTCCAATGACACAAACACACCTATTGAATGCACAAGATTGGTTAGAAACCCTAATTGGACAAGAATAAGCCAAGGGATGACGAAAATGACCTAAATGTTCATCCAATGACACAAACACACCTATTGGATGCACAAGATTCGTTGAAAACCCTAATTGGACAAGAATAAGTCTAGGGAGGACGGAAACGACCTAATTGTTCGTCCACAGATACAAATGAGCTTATTCGATGCACAAGATTGGTTGAAAACCCTAATTGGACAAGAATAAGCCTAGGGAGGACGAAAATGACCTAAATGTTCATCCAATGACACAAACACACCTATTGGATGCACAAGATTGGTTAGAAACCCTAATTGGACAAGAATAAGCCAAGGGAAGACGAAAATGACCTAAATGTTCATCCAATGACACAAACACACCTGTTGGACGAACAAGATTGGTTAGAAACCCTAATTTGACAAGAATAAGCTCAAGGAGGACGAAAATGACCTAATTGTTCATCCAATGACACAAACACACCTATTGGATGTACAAGATTGGTTAAAAACCTTAATTGGAAAAGAATAAGCCTATGGAGACCGAAAATGACCTAATTATTCATCCAATTACACAAATGAACTTATTCAATGCACAAGATTGGTTAGAAACCCTAATTGGACAAGAATAAGCCTAGGGAAGACGAATATGACCTAATTGTTCATCCAAAGACACAAATGAACTTATTTGATGCACAAGATTGGTTGAAAACCCTAATTGGACAAGAATAAGCATAGGGAGGACGAAAATGACCTAAATGTTCATCAAATGACACAAACACACCTATTGGATGGACAAGATTGGTTAGAAACCCTAATTGGACGAGAATAAGCCTAGGGAGGACGAAAATGACCTAAATGTTCATCCAATGACCCAAACACACCAATTGGATGCACAAGATTGGTTAGAAACCCTAATTGGACAAGAACAAGCCAAGGGATGACGAAAATGACCTAAATGTTCATCCAATGACACAAACACACCTATTGGATGCACAAGATTGGTTAAAAACCCTAATTGGAAAAGAATAAGCCTATGGAGACCGAAAATGACCTAGTTGTTCATCCAATTACACAAATGAACTTATTAAATGCACAAGATTGGTTAGAAACCCTAATTGGATAAGAATAAGCCTAGGGAGGACGAAAATGACCTAATTGTTAATCCAAAGACACAAAATGACCTAAATGTTCATCCAAAGACACAAATGAACTTATTTGATGCACAAGATTGGTTGAAAACCCTAATTGGACAAGAATAAGCCTAGGGAGGACGAAAATGACCTAAATGTTCATCCAATGACACAAACACACCTATTGGATGGACAAGATTGGTTAGAAACCCTAATTGGACAAGAATAAGCCTAGGGAGGACGAAAATGACCAAAATGTTCTTCCAATGACACAAACACACCTATTGAATGCACAAGATTGGTTAGAAACCCTAATTGGACAAGAATAAGCCAAGGGATGACGAAAATGACCTAAATGTTCATCCAATGACACAAACACACCTATTGGATGCACAAGATTGGTTAAAAACCCTAATTGGAAAAGAATAAGCCTATGGAGACCGAAAATGACCTAGTTGTTCATCCAATTACACAAATGAACTTATTAAATGCACAAGATTGGTTAGAAACCCTAATTGGACAAGAATAAGCCTAGGGAAGACGAATATGACCTAATTGTTCATCCAAAGACACAAATGAACTTATTTGATGCACAAGATTGGTTGAAAACCCTAAATGGACAAGAATATGCCAAGGAAGGATGAAAATGAGCTAATTGTTCATCCAATGACACAAACACACCTATTGGATGCACAAGATTAGTTAGAAAACCTAATTGGACAAGAATAAGCCTAGGGAGGACGAAAATGACCTAATTGTTAATCCAAACACACAAATGAAGTTATTTGATGCATAAGATTGGTTGAAAACCCTAATTGGACAAGAATAAGCCTAGGGAGGACGAAAATGACCTAAATGTTCATCCAATGACACAAACACACCTATTGGATGCACAAGATTGGTTGAAAACCCTAATTGGACAAGAATAAGTCTAGGGAGGACGGAAATGACCTAAATGTTCGTCCAATGACACAAACACACCTATTGGATGGACAAGATTGGTTAGAAACCCTAATTGGACAAGAATAAGCCTAGGGAGGTCGAAAATGACCAAAATGTTCTTCCAATGACACAAACACACCTATTGAATGCACAAGATTGGTTAGAAACCCTAATTGGACAAGAATAAGCCAAGGGATGACGATAATGACCTAAATGTTCATCCAATGACAGAAACACACCTATTGGATGCACAAGATTGGTTAAAAACCCTAATTGGAAAAGAATAAGCCTATGGAGGACGAAAATGAACTAATTGTTAATCCAAACACACAAATGAAGTTATTCGATGCACAAGATTGGTTGAAAACCCTAATTGGACAAGAATAAGCCTAGGGAGGATGAAAATGACCTAAATGTTCATCCAATGAAACAAACAAACCTGTTGGATGCACAAGATTCGTTAAAAACCCTAATTAGACAAGAATAAGCCTAGGGAGGTCGAAAATGACCAAAATGTTCATCCAATGACACAAACACACCTATTGAATGCACAAGATTGGTTAGAAACCCTAATTGGACAAGAATAAGCCAAGGGATGACGAAAATGACCTAAATGTTCATCCAACGACACAAACACACCTGTTGGATGAACAAGATTGGTTAGAAACCCTAATTTGACAAGAATAAGCTTAAGGAGGACGAAAATGACCTAATTGTTCATCCAATGACACAAACACACCTATTGGATGTACAAGATTGGTTAAAAACCTTAGTTGGAAAAGAATAAGCCTATGGAGACCGAAAATGACCTAATTATTCATCCAATTACACAAATGAACTTATTCAATGCACAAGATTGGTTAGAAACCCTAATTGGACAAGAATAAGCCTAGGGAAGATGAATATGACCTAATTGTTCATCCAAAGACACAAATGAACTTATTTGATGCACAAGATTGGTTGAAAACCCTAATTGGACAAGAATAAGCCAAGGAAGGACGAAAATGACCTAAATGTTCATCCAATGAAACAAACACACCTATTGGATGCACAAGATTGGTTAGAAACCCTAAATGGACAAGAATAAGCCTAGGGAGGACGAAAATGACCTAAATGTTCATCCAATGACACAAACACACCTATTGGATGCACAAGATTGGTTAGAATCCCTTATTGGACAAGAATAAGCCAAGGGATGACGAAAATGACCAAAATGTTCATCCAATGACACAAACACACCTATTGGATGCACAAGATGGGTTCGAAACCCTAATTGGACAAGAATAAGCTTAGGGAGGACGAAAATGACCTAAATGTTCATCCAATGACACAAACACACCTATTGGATGCACAAGATTCGTTGAAAACCCTAATTGGACAAGAATAAGTCTAGGGAGGACGGAAATGACCTAAATGTTCATCCAATGACACAAACACACCTATTGGATGCACAAGATTGGTTGAAAACCCTAATTGGACAAGAATAAGCCTAGGGAGGACGAAAATGACCTAAATGTTCATCCAATGAGACAAACACACCTATTGGATGGACAAGATTGGTTAGAAACCCTAATTGGACAAGAATAGGCCTAGGGAGGTCGAAAATGACCAAAATGTTCTTCCAATGACACAAACACACCTATTGAATGCACAAGATTGGTTAGAAACCCTAATTGGACAAGAATAAGCCAAGGGATGACGAAAATGACCTAAATGTTCATCCAATGACACAAACACACCTATTGGATGCACAAGATTGGTTAAAAACCCTAATTGGAAAAGAATAAGCCTATGGAGACCGAAAATGACCTAGTTGTTCATCCAATTACACAAATGAACTTATTAAATGAACAAGATTGGTTAAAAACCCTAATTGGACAAGAATAAGCCTAGGGAAGACGAATATGACCTAATTGTTCATCCAAAGACACAAATGAACTTATTTGATGCACAAGATTGGTTGAAAACCCTAATTGGACAAGAATAAGCCTAGGGAGGACGAAAATGACCTAATTGTTCATCCAAACACACAAATGAAGTTATTTGATGCATAAGATTGGTTGAAAACTCTAATTGGACAAGAATAAGCCTAGGGAGGATGAAAATGACCTAAATGTTCATCCAATGACACAAACACACCTATTGGATGCACAAGATTCGTTAAAAACCCTAATTAGACAAGAATAAGCCTAGGGAGGTCGAAAATGACCAAAATGTTCATCCAATGACACAAACACACCTATTGAATGCACAAGATTGGTTAGAAACCCTAATTGGACAAGAATAAGCCAAGGGATGACGAAAATGACCTAAATGTTCATCCAATGACACAAACACACCTGTTGGATGAACAAGATTGGTTAGAAACCCTAATTTGACAAGAATAAGCTTAAGGAGGACGAAAATGACCTAATTGTTCATCCAATGACACAAACACACCTATTGGATGTACAAGATTGGTTACAAACCTTAATTGGAAAAGAATAAGCCTATGGAGACCGAAAATGACCTAATTATTCATCCAATTACACAAATGAACTTATTCAATGCACAAGATTGGATAGAAACCCTAATTGGACAAGAATAAGCCTAGGGAAGATGAATATGACCTAATTGTTCATCCAAAGACACAAATGAACTTATTTGATGCACAAGATTGGTTGAAAACCCTAATTGGACAAGAATAAGCCAAGGAAGGACGAAAATGACCTAAATGTTCATCCAATGAAACAAACACACGTATTGGATGCACAAGATTGGTTAGAAACCCTAATTGGACAAGAATAAGCCTAGGGAGGACGAAAATGACCTAAAGGTTCATCCAATGACACAAACACACCTATTGGATGCACAAGATTGGTTAGAAACCCTAATTGGACAAGAATAAGCCTAGGGAGGTCGAAAATGACCAAAATGTTCTTCCAATGACACAAACACACCTATTGAATGCACAAGATTGGTTAGAAACCCTAATTGGACATGAATAAGCCTAGGGAGGTCGAAAATGACCAAAATGTTCTTCCAATGACACAAACACACCTATTGAATGCACAAGATTGGTTAGAAACCCTAATTGGACAAGAACAAGCCAAGGGATGACGAAAATGACCTAAATGTTCATCAAATGACACAAACACACCTATTGGATGCACAAGATTGGTTAAAAACCCTAATTGGACAAGAATAAGCCTAGGGAGACTAAAACTGAGCTAATTGTTCATCCAATGACACAAACACACGTATTGGATGCAAAAGATAGGTTAGAAACCCTAATTGGACAAGAATAAGCCTAGGGCGGTCGTAAATGACCTAAATGTTCATCCAATGACACAAACACACCAATTGAATGCACAACATTGGTTAGAAACCCTAATTGGACAAGCAAAAGCCTAGGGAGGACTAAAATGACCAAAATGTTCATCCAATGACACAAACACACCTATTGAATGCACAAGATGGGTTCGAAACCCTAATTGGACAAGAATAAGCCTAGGGAGGTTGAAAATGACCTAAATGTTCGTCCAAAGATACAAATGAACTTATTCGATGCACTAGATTGGTTGAAAACCCTAATTGGACAAGAATAAGCCTAGGGAGGACGAAAATGACCTAAATGTTCATCCAATGACACAAACACACCTATTGGATGGACAAGATTGGTTAGAAACCCTAATTGGACAAGAATAAGCCTAGGGAGGTCGAAAATGACCAAAATGTTCTTCCAATGACACAAACACACCTATTGAATGCACTAGATTGGTTAGAAACCCTAATTGGACAAGAATAAGCCAAGGGATGACGAAAATGACCTAAATGTTCATCCAATGACACAAACACACCTATTGGATGCACAAGATTGGTTAAAAAACCTAATTGGAAAAGAATAAGCCTATGGAGACCGAAAATGACCTAATTGTTCATCCAATTACACAAATGAACTTATTATATGCACAAGATTGGTTAGAAACCCTAATTGGACAAGAATAAGCCTAGGGAAGACGAATATGACCTAATTGTTCATCCAAAGACACAAATGAACTTATTTGATGCACAACATTGGTTGAAAACCCTAATTGGACAAGAATAAGCCAAGGGAAGACGAAAATGACCTAAATGTTCATCCAATGACACAAGCACACCTATTGGATGCACAAGATTCGTTAAAAACCCTAATTAGACAAGAATAAGCCTAGGGAGGTCGAAAATGACCAAAATGTTCATCCAATGACACAAACACACCTATTGAATGCACAAGATTGGTTAGAATCCCTAATTGGACAAGAATAAGCCAAGGGATGACGAAAATGACCTAAATGTTCATCCAATAACACAAACACACCTGTTGGATGAACAAGATTGGTTAGAAACCCTAATTTGACAAGAATAAGCTTAAGGAGGACGAAAATGACCTAATTGTTCATCCAATGACACAAACACACCTATTGGATGTACAAGATTGGTTAAAAACCTTAATTGGAAAAGAATAAGCCTATGGAGACCGAAAATGACCTAATTATTCATCCAATTACACAAATGAACTTATTCAATGCACAAGATTGGATAGAAACCCTAATTGGACAAGAATAAGCCTAGGGAAGATGAATATGACCTAATTGTTCATCCAAAGACACAAATGAACTTATTTGATGCACAAGATTGGTTGAAAACCCTAATTGGACAAGAATAAGCCAAGGAAGGACGAAAATGACCTAAATGTTTATCGAATGAAACAAACACACGTATTGGATGCACAACATTGGTTGAAAACCCTAATTGGACAAGAATAAGCCTAGGGAGGACGAAAATGACCTAAATGTTCATCCAATGACACAAACACACCTATTGGATGGACAAGATTGGTTAGAAACCCTAATTGGACAAGAATAAGCCTAGGGAGGTCGAAAATGACCAAAATGTTCTTCCAATGACACAAACACACCTATCGAATGCACAAGATTGGTTAGAAACCCTAATTGGACAAGAATAAGCCAAGGGATGACGAAAATGACCAAAATGTTCATCCAATGACACAAACTCACCTATTGGATGCACAAGATTGGTTAAAAACACTAATTGGACAAGAATAAGCCTAGGGAGGACGAAAATGACCTAAATGTTCATCCAATGACACAAACACACCTATTGGATGCACAAGATTCGTTGAAAACCCTAATTGGACAAGAATAAGCCTAGGGAGGACGGAAACGACCTAAATGTTCGTCCAAAGATACAAATGAACTTATTCGATGAACAAGATTGGTTGAAAACCCTAATTGGACAAGAATAAGCCTAGGGAGGACGAAAATGACCTAAATGTTCATCCAATGACACAAACACACCTATTGGATGGACAAGATTGGTTAGAAACCCTAATTGGACAAGAATAAGCCTAGGGAGGTCGAAAATGACAAAAATGTTCTTCCAATGACACAAACACACCTATTGAATGCACAAGAATGGTTAGAAACCCTAATTGGACAAGAATAAGCCAAGGGATGACGAAAATGACCTAAATGTTCATCCAATGACACAAACACACCTATTGGATGCACAAGATTGGTTAAAAACCCTAATTGGAAAAGAATAAGCCTATGGATACCGAAAATGACCTAGTTGTTCATCCAATTACACAAATGAACTTATTAAATGCACAAGATTGGTTAGAAACCCTAATTGGACAAGAATAAGCCTAGGGAAGACGATAATGACCTAATTGTTCATCCAAAGACACAAATGAACTTATTTGATGCACAAGATTGGTTGAAAATCCTAATTGGACAAGAATAAGCCAAGGAAGGATGAAAATGACCTAAATGTTCATCCAATGAAACAAACACACCTATTGGATGCACAAGATTGGTTAGAAACCCTAATTGGACAAGAATAAGCCTAGGGAGGAAGAAAATGACCTAAATGTTCATCCAATGATACAAACACACCTATTGGATTCAAAAGATTGGTTAGAAACCCTAATAGGACAAGAACAAGCCAAGGGATGACGAAAATGACCTAAATGTTCATCAAATGACACAAACACACCTATTGGATGCACAAAATTGGTTAAAAACCCTAATTGGAAAAGAATAAGCCTAGGGAGACTGAAAATGAGCTAATTGTTCATCCAATGACACAAACACACCTATTGGATGCACAAGATTAGTTAGAAACCCTAATTGGACAAGAATAAGCCTAGGGAGGACGAAAATGACCTAATTGTTAATCCAAAGACACAAATGAACTTATTTGATGCATAAGATTGGATGAAAACTCTAATTGGACAAGAATAAGCCTAGGGAGGACGAAAATGTCCTAATTGTTCATCCAATGACACAAACACACCTATTGGATGCACAAGATTCGTTAAAAACCCTAATTAGACAAGAATAAGCCTAGGGAGGTCGAAAATGACCAAAATGTTCATCCAATGACACAAACACACCTATTGGATGCACAAGATTAGTTAGAAACCCTAATTGGACAAGAATAAGCCTAGGTAGGACGAAAATGACCTAATTGTTCATCCAAAGACGCAAATGAACTAATTCGATGCACCAGATTGGTTGAAAACCCCAATTGGACAAGAATAAGCCTAGGGAGGACGAAAATGACCTAAATGTTCATCCAATGACACAAACACACCTATTGGATGCACAAGATTCGTTGAAAACCCTAATTGGACAAGAATAAGCCTAGGGAGGACGAATATGACCTAATTGTTCATCCAAAGACACAAATGAACTTATTTGATGCACAAGATTGGTTGAAAACCCTAATTGGACAAGAATAAGCCAAGGAAGGATGAAAATGACCTAAATGTTCATCCAATGAAACAAACACACCTATTGGATGCACAAGATTGGTTAGAAACCCTAATTGGACAAGAATAAGCCTAGGGAGGACGAAAATGACCTAAATGTTCATCCAATGACACAAACCCACCTATTGGATGCACAAGATTGGTTAGAAACCCTAATAGGACAAGAACAAGCCAAGGGATGACTAAAATGACCTAAATGTTCATCAAATGACACAAACACACCTATTGGATGCACAAAATTGGTTAAAAACCCTAATTGGAAAAGAATAAGCCTAGGGAGATTGAAAATGAGCTAATTGTTCATCCAATGACACAAACACATCTATTGGATGCACAAGATTAGTTAGAAACCCTAATTGGACAAGAATAAGCCTAGGGAGGACGAAAATGACCTAATTGTTAATCCAAACACACAAATGAACTTATTTGATGCATAAGATTTGTTGAAAACACTAATTGGACAAGAATAAGCCTAGGGAGGACGAAAATGACCTAAATGTTCATCCAATGACACAAACACACCTATTGGATACACATGATTCGTTGAAAAACCTAATTGGACAAGAATAAGCCTAGGGAGGACGGAAACGACGTAAATGTTCATCCAAAGATACAAATGAACTTATTCGATGCACAAGATTGGTTGAAAACCCTAATTGGACAATAATAAGCCTAGGGAGGACGAAAATGACCTAAATGTTCATCCAATGACACAAACACACCTATTGGATGGACAAGATTGGTTAGAAACCCTAATTGGACAAGAATAAGCCAAGGGATGACGAAAATGACCTAAATGTTCATCCAATGACACAAACACACCTGTTGGATGAACAAGATTGGTTAGAAACCCTAATTTGACAAGAATAAGCTCAAGGAGGACGAAAATGACCTAATTGTTCATCCAATGACACAAACACACCTATTGGATGTACAAGATTGGTTAAAAACCTTAATTGGAAAAGAATAAGCCTATGGAGACCGAAAATGACCTAATTATTCATCCAATTACACAAATGAACTTATTCAATGCACAAGATTGGTTAGAAACCCTAATTGGACAAGAATAAGCCTAGGGAAGATGAATATGACCTAATTGTTCATCCAAAGACACAAATGAACTTATTTGATGCACAAGATTGGTTGAAAACCCTAATTGGACAAGAATAAGCCAAGGAAGGACGAAAATGACCTAAATGTTCATCCAATGAAACAAACACACCTATTGGATGCACAAGATTGGTTAGAAACCCTAATTGGACAAGAATAAGCCTAGGGAGGACGAAAATGACCTAAATGTTCATCCAATGAAACAAACACACCTATTGGATGCACAAGATTGGTTAGAAACCCTAATTGGAAAAGAATAAGCCTATGGAGACCGAAAATGACCTAATTGTTCATCCAATTACACAAATGAACTTATTAAATGCACAAGATTGGTTAGAAACCCTAATTGGACAAGAATAAGCCTAGGGAAGACGAATATGACCTAATTGTTCATCCAAAGACACAAATGAACTTATTTGATGCACACGATTGGTTGAAAACCCTAATTGGACAAGAATAAGCCAAGGAAGGATGAAAATGACCTAAATGTTCATCCAATGAAACAAACACACCTATTGGATGCACAAGATTGGTTAGAAACCCTAATTGGACAAGAATAAGCCTAGGGAGGACGAAAATGACCTAAATGTTCATCCAATGACACAAACACACCTATTGGATGCACAACATTGGTTGAAAACCCTAATTGGACAAGATTAAGCATAGGGACGACGAAAATGACCTAAATGTTCATCCAATTACACAAACACACCTATTGGATGCACAAGATTGGTTATAAACCCTAATTGGACAAGAATCAGCCTAGGGAGGACGAAAATGACCTAAATGTTCATCCAATGACACAAACACACCTATTGGATGCACAAGATTGGTTAGAAAACCTAATTCGACAAGAATAAGCCTAGGGACGACGAAAATGACCTAAATGTTCATCCAATGACACAAACACACCTATTGGATGCACAAGATTGGTTGAAAACCCTAATTGGACAAGAATAAGCCTAGGGAGGACGAAAATGACCTAAATGTTCATCCAATGACACAAACACACCTATTGGATGCACAACATTGGTTGAAAACCCTAATTGGACAAGATTAAGCATAGGGACGACGAAAATAACCTAAATGTTCAACCAATGACACAAAGACACCTATTGGATGCAAAAGATTGGTTGAAAACCCTAATTGGACAAGAATAAGCCTAGGGAGGACGAAAATGACCTAAATTTTCATCCAATGACACAAACACACCTATAGTATACACAAGATTGGTTAGAAACCCTAATTGGACAAGAATAAGCCTAGGGAGGACCAAAATAACCTAAATGTTCATCCAATGACACAAACACACCTATTGGATGCACAAGATTGGTTGAAAACCCTAATTGGACAAGAATAAGCCTAGGGAGGACGAAAATGACCTAAATGTTCATCCAATGACACAAACACACCTATTGGATGAACAAGATTGGTTAGAAACCCTAATTGGACAAGAATCAGTCTAGGGAGGACGAAAATGACCTAAATGTTCATCCAATGACACAAACACACCTATTGGATGCACAAGATTGGTTAGAAACCCTAATTGGACAAGAATAAGCCTAGGGAGGACGAAAATGACCTAAATGTTCATCCAATGACACAAACACACCTATTGGATGCACAAAATTGGTTAAAAACCCTAATTGGAAAAGAATAAGCCTAGGGAGACTGAAAATGAGCTAATTGTTCATCCAATGACACAAACACACCTATTGGATGCACAAGATTAGTTAGAAACCCTAATTGGACAAGAATAAGCCTAGGGAGGACGAAAATGACCTAATTGTTAATCCAAACACACAAATGAACTTATTTGATGCATAAGATTTGTTGAAAACACTAATTGGACAAGAATAAGCCTAGGGAGGACGAAAATGACCTAAATGTTCATCCAATGACACAAACACACCTATTGGATGCACAAGATTGGTTAGAAACCCTAATAGGACAAGAACAAGCCAAGGGATGACTAAAATGACCTAAATGTTCATCAAATGACACAAACACACCTATTGGATGCACAAAATTGGTTAAAAACCCTAATTGGAAAAGAATAAGCCTAGGGAGACTGAAAATGAGCTAATTGTTCATCCAATGACACAAACACACCTATTGGATGCACAAGATTAGTTAGAAACCCTAATTGGACAAGAATAAGCCTAGGGAGGACGAAAATGACCTAATTGTTAATCCAAACACACAAATGAACTTATTTGATGCATAAGATTTGTTGAAAACACTAATTGGACAAGAATAAGCCTAGGGAGGACGAAAATGACCTAAATGTTCATCCAATGACACAAACACACCTATTGGATACACATGATTCGTTGAAAAACCTAATTGGACAAGAATAAGCCTAGGGAGGACGGAAACGACGTAAATGTTCATCCAAAGATACAAATGAACTTATTCGATGCACAAGATTGGTTGAAAACCCTAATTGGACAATAATAAGCCTAGGGAGGACGAAAATGACCTAAATGTTCATCCAATGACACAAACACACCTATTGGATGGACAAGATTGGTTAGAAACCCTAATTGGACAAGAATAAGCCAAGGGATGACGAAAATGACCTAAATGTTCATCCAATGACACAAACACACCTGTTGGATGAACAAGATTGGTTAGAAACCCTAATTTGACAAGAATAAGCTCAAGGAGGACGAAAATGACCTAATTGTTCATCCAATGACACAAACACACCTATTGGATGTACAAGATTGGTTAAAAACCTTAATTGGAAAAGAATAAGCCTATGGAGACCGAAAATGACCTAATTATTCATCCAATTACACAAATGAACTTATTCAATGCACAAGATTGGTTAGAAACCCTAATTGGACAAGAATAAGCCTAGGGAAGACGAATATGACCTAATTGTTCATCCAAAGACACAAATGAACTTATTTGATGCACAAGATTGGTTGAAAACCCTAATTGGACAAGAATAAGCCTAGGGAGGACGAAAATGACCTAAATGTTCATCTAATGACACAAACACACCTATTGGATGGACAAGATTGGTTAGAAACCCTAATTGGACAAGAATAAGCCAAGGGAAGACGAAAATGATCTAAATGTTCATCCAATGACACAAACACACTTGTTGGATGAACAAGATTGGTTAGAAACCCTAATTTGACAAGAATAAGCTCAAGGAGGACGAAAATGACCTAATTGTTCATCCAATGACACAAACACACCTATTGGATGTACAAGATTGGTTAAAAACCTTAATTGGAAAAGAATAAGCCTAGGGAGACTGAAAATGAGCTAATTGTTCATCCAATGACACAAACACACCTATTGGATGCACAAGATTAGTTAGAAACCCTAATTGGACAAGAATAAGCCTAGGGAGGACGAAAATGACCTAATTGTTAATCCAAAGACACAAATGAACTTATTTGATGCACAAGATTGGTTGAAAACCCTAGTTGGACAAGAATAACCCAAGGGAGGACGAAATTGACCTAAATATTCATGCAATGAAACAAACACACCTATTGGATGCACAAGATTGGTTAGAAACCCTAATTGGACAAGAATAAGCCTAGGGAGGAAGAAAATGACCTAAATGTTCATCCAATGATACAAACACACCTATTGGATTCACAAGATTGGTTAGAAACCCTAATAGGACAAGAACAAGCCAAGGGATGACGAAAATGACCTAAATGTTCATCAAATGACACAAACACACCTATTGGATGCACAAAATTGGTTAAAAACCCTAATTGGAAAAGAATAAGCCTAGGGAGACTGAAAATGAGCTAATTGTTCATCCAATGACACAAACACACCTATTGGATGCACAAGATTAGTTAGAAACCCTAATTGGACAAGAATAAGCCTAGGGAGGACGAAAATGACCTAATTGTTAATCTAAAGACACAAATGAACTAATTTGATGCATAAGATTGGTTGAAAACCCTAATTGGACAAGAATAAGCCTAGGGAGGACGAAAATGAGCTAAATGTTCATCCAATGACACAAACACAGCTATTGTATGCACAAGATTCGTTGAAAACCCTAATTAGAGAAGAATAAGCCTAGGGAGGACGGAAACGACCTAAATGTTCATCCAAAGATACAAATGAACTTATTCGATGCACAAGATTGGTTGAAAACCCTAATTGGACAAGAATAAGCCTAGGGAGGATGAAAATGACCTAAATGTTCATCCAATGACACAAACACACCGATTGGATGCACAAGATTCGTTAAAAACCCTAATTAGACAAGAATAAGCCTAGGGAGGTCGAAAATGACCAAAATGTTCATCCAATGACACAAACACACCTATTGAATGCACAAGATTGGTTAGAAACCCTAATTGGACAAGAATAAGCCAAGGGATGACGAAAATGACCTAAATGTTCATCCAATGACACAAACACACCTGTTGGATGAACAAGATTGGTTAGAAACCCTAATTTGAATAGAATAAGCCTAAGGAGGACGAAAATGACCTAATTGTTCATCCAATGACACAAACACACCTATTGGATGTACAAGATTGGTTAAAAACCCTAATTGGAAAAGAATAAGCCTATGGAGACCGAAAATGACCTAATTATTCATCCAATTACACAAATGAACTTATTCAATGCATAAGATTGGTTAGAAACCTTAATTGGACAAGAATAAGCCTAGGGAAGACGAATATGACCTAATTGTTCATCCAATGACACAAACACACCTATTGGATGTACAAGATTGGTTAAAAACCTTAATTGGAAAAGAATAAGCCTATGGAGACCGAAAATGACCTAATTATTCATCCAATTACACAAATGAACTTATTCAATGCACAAGATTGGTTAGAAACCCTAATTGGACAAGAATAAGCCTAGGGAAGATGAATATGACCTAATTGTTCATCCAAAGACACAAATGAACTTATTTGATGCACAAGATTGGTTGAAAACCCTAATTGGACAAGAATAAGCCAAGGAAGGACGAAAATGACCTAAATGTTCATCCAATGAAACAAACACACCTATTGGATGCACAAGATTGGTTAGAAACCCTAATTGGACAAGAATAAGCCTAGGGAGGACGAAAATGACCTAAATGTTCATCCAATGAAACAAACACACCTATTGGATGCACAAGATTGGTTAGAAACCCTAATTGGAAAAGAATAAGCCTATGGAGACCGAAAATGACCTAATTGTTCATCCAATTACACAAATGAACTTATTAAATGCACAAGATTGGTTAGAAACCCTAATTGGACAAGAATAAGCCTAGGGAAGACGTATATGACCTAATTGTTCATCCAAAGACACAAATGAACTTATTTGATGCACACGATTGGTTGAAAACCCTAATTGGACAAGAATAAGCCAAGGAAGGACGAAAATGACCTAAATGTTCATCCAATGAAACAAACACACCTATTGGATGCACAAGATTGGTTAGAAACCCTAATTGGACAAGAATAAGCCTAGGGAGGACGAAAATGACCTAAATGTTCATCCAATGACACAAACACACCTATTGGATGCACAAGATTGGTTAAAAACCCTAATTGGACAAGAACAAGCCAAGGGATGACGAAAATGACCTAAATGTTCATCAAATGACACAAACACACCTATTGGATGCACAAAATTGGTTAAAAACCCTAATTGGAAAAGAATAAGCCTAGGGAGACTGAAAATGAGCTAATTGTTCATCCAATGACACAAACACACCTATTGGATGCACAAGATTGGTTAGAAACCCTAATTGGACAAGAATAAGCCTAGGGAGGACGAAAATGACCTAATTGTTAATCCAAAGACACAAATGAACTTATTTGATGCATAAGATTGGTTGAAAACCCTAATTGGACAAGAATAAGCCAAGGGAGGACGAAAATGAGCTAAATGTTCATCCAATGACACAAACACAGCTATTGGATGCACAAGATTCGTTGAAAACCCTAATTGGAGAAGAATAAGCCTAGGGAGGACGGAAACAACCTAAATGTTCATCCAAAGATACAAATGAACTTATTCGATGCACAAGATTGGTTGAAAACCCTAATTGGACAAGAATAAGCCTAGGGAGGACGAAAATGACCTAAATGTTCATCCAATGACACAAACACACCTATTGGATGCACAAGATTAGTTAGAAACCCTAATTGGACAAGAATAAGCCTAGGGAGGACGAAAATGACCTAATTGTTAATCCAAAGACACAAATGAACTTATTTGATGCATAAGATTGGATGAAAACTCTAATTGGACAAGAATAAGCCTAGGGAGGACGAAAATGTCCTAATTGTTCATCCAATGACACAAACACACCTATTGGATGCACAAGATTCGTTAAAAACCCTAATTAGACAAGAATAAGCCTAGGGAGGTCGAAAATGACCAAAATGTTCATCCAATGACACAAACACACCTATTGGATGCACAAGATTAGTTAGAAACCCTAATTGGACAAGAATAAGCCTAGGGAGGACGAAAATGACCTAATTGTTCATCCAAAGACACAAATGAACTAATTCGATGCACAAGATTGGTTGAAAACCCTAATCGGACAAGAATCAGCCTAGGGAGGACGAAAATGACCTTAATGTTCATCCAATGACACAAACACACCTATTGGATGCACAAGATTCGTTGAAAACCATAATTGGACAAGAATAAGCCTAGGGAGGACGGAAACGACCTAAATGTTCGTCCAAAGATACAAATGAACTTATTCGATGCACAACATTGGTTGAAAACCCTAATTGGACAAGAATAAGCCTAGGGAGGACGAAAATGACCTAAATGTTCATCCAATGACACAAACACACCTATTGGATGGACAAGATTGGTTAGAAACCCTAATTGGACAAGAATAAGCCTAGGGAGGTCGAAAATGACCAAAATGTTCTTCCAATGACACAAACACACCTATTGAATGCACAAGATTGGTTAGAAACCCTAATTGGACAAGAATAAGCCAAGGGATGACGAAAATGACCTAAATGTTCATCCAATGACACAAACACACCTGTTGGATGAACAAGATTGGTTAGAAACCCTAATTTGACAAGAATAAGCTCAAGGAGGACGAAAATGACCTAATTGTTCATCCAATGACACAAACACACCTATTGGATGTACAAGATTGGTTAAAAACCTTAATTGGAAAAGAATAAGCCTATGGAGACCGAAAATGACCTAATTATTCATCCAATTACACAAATGAACTTATTCAATGCACAAGATTGGTTAGAAACCCTAATTGGACAAGAATAAGCCTAGGGAAGACGAATATGACCTAATTGTTCATCCAAAGACACAAATGAACTTATATGATGCACAAGATTGGTTGAAAACCCTAATTGGACAAGAATAAGCCTAGGGAGGACGAAAATGACCTAAATGTTCATCTAATGACACAAACACACCTATTGGATGGACAAGATTGGTTAGAAACCCTAATTGGACAAGAATAAGCCAAGGGAAGACGAAAATGATCTAAATGTTCATCCAATGACACAAACACACTTGTTGGATGAACAAGATTGGTTAGAAACCCTAATTTGACAAGAATAAGCTCAAGGAGGACGAAAATGACCTAATTGTTCATCCAATGACACAAACACACCTATTGGATGTACAAGATTGGTTAAAAACCTTAATTGGAAAAGAATCAGCCTATGGAGACCGAAAATGACCTAATTATTCATCCAATTACACAAATGAACTTATTCAATGCACAAGATTTGTTAGAAACCCTAATTGGACAAGAATAAGCCTAGGGAAGACGAATATGACCTCATTGTTCATCCAAAGACACAAATGAACTTATTTGATGCACAAGATTGGTTTAAAACCCTAATTGGACAAGAATAAGCCAAGGAAGGACGAAAATGACCTAAATGTTCATCCAATGAAACAAACACACCTATTGGATGCACAAGATTGGTTAGAAACCCTAATTGGACAAGAATAAGCCTAGGGAGGACGAAAATGACCTAAATGTTCATCCAATGACACAAACACACCTATTGGATGCACAAGATTGGTTAGAAACCCTAATAGGACAAGAACAAGCCAAGGGATGACTAAAATGACCTAAATGTTCATCAAATGACACAAACACACCTATTGGATGCACAAAATTGGTTAAAAACCCTAATTGGAAAAGAATAAGCCTAGGGAGACTGAAAATGAGCTAATTGTTCATCCAATGACACAAACACACCTATTGGATGCACAAGATTAGTTAGAAACCCTAATTGGACAAGAATAAGCCTAGGGAGGACGAAAATGACCTAATTGTTAATCCAAACACACAAATGAACTTATTTGATGCATAAGATTTGTTGAAAACACTAATTGGACAAGAATAAGCCTAGGGAGGACGAAAATGACCTAAATGTTCATCCAATGACACAAACACACCTATTGGATGCACATGATTCGTTGAAAACCCTAATTGGACAAGAATAAGCCTAGGGAGGACGGAAACAACGTAAATGTTCATCCAAAGATACAAATGAACTTATTCGATGCACAAGATTGGTTGAAAACCCTAATTGGACAAGAATAAGCCTAGGGAGGACGAAAATGACCTAAATGTTCATCCAATGACACAAACACACCTATTGGATGGACAAGATTGGTTAGAAACCCTAATTGGACAAGAATAAGCCAAGGGATGACGAAAATGACCTAAATGTTCATCCAATGACACAAACACACCTGTTGGATGAACAAGATTGGTTAGAAACCCTAATTTGACAAGAATAAGCTCAAGGAGGACGAAAATGACCTAATTGTTCATCCAATGACACAAACACACCTATTGGATGTACAAGATTGGTTAAAAACCTTAATTGGAAAAGAATAAGCCTCTGGAGACCGAAAATGACCTAATTATTCATCCAATTACACAAATGAACTTATTCAATGCACAAGATTGGTTAGAAACCCTAATTGGACAAGAATAAGCCTAGGGAAGACGAATATGACCTAATTGTTCATCCAAAGACACAAATGAACTTATTTGATGCACAAGATTGGTTGAAAACCCTAATTGGACAAGAATAAGCCTAGGGAGGACGAAAATGACCTAAATGTTCATCCAATGACACAAACACACCTATTGGATGGACAAGATTGGTTAGAAACCCTAATTGGACAAGAATAAGCCAAGGGAAGACGAAAATGATCTAAATGTTCATCCAATGACACAAACACACTTGTTGGATGAACAAGATTGGTTAGAAACCCTAATTTGACAAGAATAAGCTCAAGGAGGACGAAAATGACCTAATTGTTCATCCAATGACACAAACACACCTATTGGATGTACAAGATTGGTTAAAAACCTTAATTGGAAAAGTATCAGCCTATGGAGACCGAAAATGACCTAATTATTCATCCAATTACACAAATGAACTTATTCAATGCACAAGATTTGTTAGAAACCCTAATTGGACAAGAATAAGCCTAGGGAAGACGAATATGACCTCATTGTTCATCCAAAGACACAAATGAACTTATTTGATGCACAAGATTGGTTGAAAACCCTAATTGGACAAGAATAAGCCAAGGAAGGACGAAAATGATCTAAATGTTCATCCAATGAAACAAACACACCTATTGGATGCACAAGATTGGTTAGAAACCCTAATTGGACAAGAATAAGCCTAGGGAGGACGAAAATGACCTAAATGTTCATCCAATGACACAAACACACCTATTGGATGCACAAGATTGGTTAGAAACCCTAATTGGACAAGAACAAGCCAAGGGATGACGAAAATGACCTAAATGTTCATCAAATGACACAAACACACCTACTGGATGCACAAATTTGGTTAAAAACCCTAATTGGAAAAGAATAAGCCTAGGGAGACTGAAAATGAGCTAATTGTTCATCCAATGACACAAACACACCTATTGGATGCACAAGATTAGTTAGAAACCCTAATTTGACAAGAATAAGCTCAAGGAGGACGAAAATGACCTAATTGTTCATCCAATGACACAAACACACCTGTTGGATGTACAAGATTGGTTAAAAACCTTAATTGGAAAAGAATCAGCCTATGGAGACCGAAAATGACCTAATTATTCCTCCAATTACACAAATGAACTTATTCAATGCACAAGATTTGTTAGAAACCCTAATTGGACAAGAATAAGCCTAGGGAAGACGAATATGACCTCATTGTTCATCCAAAGACACAAATGAACTTATTTGATGCACAAGATTGGTTGAAAACCCTAATTGGACAAGAATAAGCCAAGGAAGGACGAAAATGACCTAAATGTTCATCCAATGAAACAAACACACCTATTGGATGCACAAGATTGGTTAGAAACCCTAATTGGACAAGAATAAGCCTAGGGAGGACGAAAATGACCTAAATGTTCATCCAATGACACAAACACACCTAGTGGATGCACAAGATTGGTTAGAAACCCTAATTGGACAAGAACAAGCCAAGGGATGACGAAAATGACCTAAATGTTCATCAAATGACACAAACACACCTACTGGATGCACAAATTTGGTTAAAAACCCTAATTGGAAAAGAATAAGCCTAGGGAGACTGAAAATGAGCTAATTGTTCATCCAATGACACAAACACACCTATTGGATGCACAAGATTAGTTAGAAACCCTAATTTGACAAGAATAAGCTCAAGGAGGACGAAAATGACCTAATTGTTCATCCAATGACACAAACACACCTATTGGATGTACAAGATTGGTTAAAAACCTTAATTGGAAAAGAATCAGCCTATGGAGACCGAAAATGACCTAATTATTCATCCAATTACACAAATGAACTTATTCAATGCACAAGATTTGTTAGAAACCCTAATTGGACAAGAATAAGCCTAGGGAAGACGAATATGACCTCATTGTTCATCCAAAGACACAAATGAACTTATTTGATGCACAAGATTGGTTGAAAACCCTAATTGGACAAGAATAAGCCAAGGAAGGACGAAAATGACCTAAATGTTCATCCAATGAAACAAACACACCTATTGGATGCACAAGATTGGTTAGAAACCCTAATTGGACAAGAATAAGCCTAGGGAGGACGAAAATGACCTAAATGTTCATCCAATGACACAAACACACCTATTGGATGTACAAGATTGGTTAGAAACCCTAATTGGACACGAATCAGCCTAGGGACGACGAAAATGACCTAAATGTTCATTTAATGACACAAACACACCTATTGGATGCACAAGATTGGTTAGAAACCCTAATTGGACAAGAATAAGCCTAGGGAGGACGAAAATGACCTAAATGTTCATCCAATGACACAAACACACCTATTGGATGCACAAAATTGGTTAAAAACCCTAATTGGAAAAGAATAAGCCTAGGGAGACTGAAAATGAGCTAATTGTTCATCCAATGACACAAACACACCTATTGGATGCACAAGATTAGTTAGAAACCCTAATTGGACAAGAATAAGCCTAGGGAAGACGAAAATGACATAATTGTTGATCTAAAGACACAAATTAACTTTTTTGAAGCACAAGATTGGTTCAAAACCCTAATTGGACAAGAATAAGCCTAGGGAGGACGAAAAGGACCTAAATGTTCATCCAATGACACAAACACACCTATTGGATGCACAAGATTGGTTAGAAACCCTAATTGGACAAGAACAAGCCAAGGGATGACGAAAATGACCTAAATGTTCATCAAATGACACAAACACACCTATTGGATGCACAAAATTGGTTAAAAACCCTAATTGGAAAAGAATAAGCCTAGGGAGACTGAAAATGAGCTAATTGTTCATCCAATGACACAAACACACCTATTGGATGCACAAGATTAGTTAGAAACCCTAACTGGACAAGAATAAGCCTAGGGAGGACGAAAATGACCTAATTGTTAATCCAAAGACACAAATGAACTTATTTGATGCATAAGATTCGATGAAAACCCTAATTGGACAAGAATAAGCCTAAGGAGGACGAAAATGAGCTAAATGTTCATCCAATGACACAAACACACCTATTGGATGCACAAGATTCGTTGAAAACCCTAATTGGACAAGAATAAGCCTAGGGAGGACGGAAACGACCTAAATGTTCATCCAAAGATACAAATGAACTTATTCGATGCACAAGATTGGTTGAAAACCCTAATTGGACAAGAATAAGCCTAGGGAGGATGAAAATGACCTAAATGTTCATCCAATGACACAAACACACCTATTGGATGCACAAGATTGGTTAGAAACCCTAATTGGAAAAGAATAAGCCTATGGAGACCGAAAATGACCTAATTGTTCATCCAATTACACAAATGAACTTATTCAATGAACAAGATTGGTTAGAAACCCTAATTGGACAAGAATAAGCCTAGGGAAGACGAATATGACCTAATTGTTCATCCAAAGACACAAATGAACTTATTTGATGCACAAGATTGGTTGAAAACCCTAATTGGACAAGAATAAGCCAAGGAAGGACGAAAATGACCTAAATGTTCATCCAATGAAACAAACACACCTATTGGATGCACAAGATTGGTTAGAAACCCTAATTGGACAAGAATAAGCCTAGGGAGGACGAAAATGACCTAAATGTTCATCCAATGAAACAAACACACCTATTGGATGCACAAGATTGGTTAGAAACCCTAATTGGAAAAGAATAAGCCTATGGAGACCGAAAATGACCTAATTGTTCATCCAATTACACAAATGAACTTATTAAATGCACAAGATTGGTTAGAAACCCTAATTGGACAAGAATAAGCCTAGGGAAGACGTATATGACCTAATTGTTCATCCAAAGACACAAATGAACTTATTTGATGCACACGATTGGTTGAAAACCCTAATTGGACAAGAATAAGCCAAGGAAGGACGAAAATGACCTAAATGTTCATCCAATGAAACAAACACACCTATTGGATGCACAAGATTGGTTAGAAACCCTAATTGGACAAGAATAAGCCTAGGGAGGACGAAAATGACCTAAATGTTCATCCAATGACACAAACGCACCTATTGGATGCACAAGATTGGTTAGAAACCCTAATTGGACAAGAATAAGCCTAGGGAGGACGAAAATGACCTAAATGTTCATCCAATGACACAAACACACCTATTGGATGCACAAGATTGGTTAGAAACCCTAATTGGACAAGAACAAGCCAAGGGATGACGAAAATGACCTAAATGTTCATCAAATGACACAAACACACCTACTGGATGCACAAATTTGGTTAAAAACCTTAATTGGAAAAGAATAAGCCTAGGGAGACTGAAAATGAGCTAATTGTTCATCCAATGACACAAACACATCTATTGGATGCACAAGATTAGTTAGAAACCCTAATTGGACAAGAATAAGCCTAGGGAGGACGAAAATGACCTAATTGTTAATCCAAAGACACAAATGAACTTATTTGATGCACAAGATTGGTTGAAAACCCTAATTGGACAAGAATAACCCTAGGGAGGACGAAATTGACCTAAATGTTCATCCAATGACACAAACACACCTATTGGATGCACAAGATTCGTTAAAAACCCTAATTAGACAAGAATAAGCCAACGGAGGTCGAAAATGACCAAAATGTTCATCCAATGACACAAACACACCTATTGAATGCACAAGATTGGTTAGAAACCCTAATTGGACAAGAATAAGCCAAGGGATGACGAAAATGACCTAAATGTTCATCCAATGACACAAACACACCTGTTGGATGAACAAGATTGGTTAGAAACCCTAATTTGACAAGAATAAGCTCAAGGAGGACGAAAATGACCTAATTGTTCATCCAATGACACAAACACACCTATTGGATGTACAAGATTGGTTAAAAACCTTAATTGGAAAAGAATAAGCCTATGGAGACCGAAAATGACCTAATTATTCATCCAATTACACAAATGAACTTATTCAATGCACAAGATTGGTTAGAAACCCTAATTGGACAAGAATAAGCCTAGGGAACACGAATATGACCTAATTGTTCATCCAAAGACACAAATGAACTTATTTGATGCACAAGATTGGTTGAAAACCCTAATTGGACAAGAATAAGCCTAGGGAGGACGAAAATGACCTAAATGTTCATCCAATGACACAAACACACCTATTGGATGGACAAGATTGGTTAGAAACCCTAATTGGACAAGAATAAGCCAAGGGAAGACGAAAATGATCTAAATGTTCATCCAATGACACAAACACACTTGTTGGATGAACAAGATTGGTTAGAAACCCTAATTTGACAAGAATAAGCTCAAGGAGGACGAAAATGACCTAATTGTTCATCCAATGACACAAACACACCTATTGGATGTACAAGATTGGTTAAAAACCTTAATTGGAAAAGAATCAGCCTATGGAGACCGAAAATGACCTAATTATTCATCCAATTACACAAATGAACTTATTCAATGCACAAGATTTGTTAGAAACCCTAATTGGACAAGAATAAGCCTAGGGAAGACGAATATGACCTCATTGTTCATCCAAAGACACAAATGAACTTATTTGATGCACAAGATTGGTTAAAAACCCTAATTGGACAAGAATAAGCCAAGGAAGGACGAAAATGACCTAAATGTTCATCCAATGAAACAAACACACCTATTGGATGCACAAGATTGGTTAGAAACCCTAATTGGACAAGAATAAGCCTAGGGAGGACGAAAATGACCTAAATGTTCATCCAATGACACAAACACAATTATTGGATGCACAAGATTGGTTAGAAACCCTAATTGGACAAGAACAAGCCAAGGGATGACGAAAATGACCTAAATGTTCATCAAATGACACAAACACACCTACTGGATGCACAAATTTGGTTAAAAACCCTAATTGGAAAAGAATAAGCCTAGGGAGACTGAAAATGAGCTAATTGTTCATCCAATGACACAAACACACCTATTGGATGCACAAGATTAGTTAGAAACCCTAATTGGACAAGAATAAGCCTAGGGAGGACGAAAATGACCTAATTGTTAATCCAAAGACACAAATGAACTTATTTGATGCACAAGATTGGTTGAAAACCCTAGTTGGACAAGAATAACCCTAGGGAGGACGAAATTGACCTAAATGTTCATCCAATGACATAAACACACCTATTGGATGCACAAGATTCGTTAAAAACCCTAATTAGACAAGAATAAGCCAACGGAGGTCGAAAATGACCAAAATGTTCATCCAATGACACAAACACACCTATTGAATGCACAAGATTGGTTAGAAACCCTAATTGGACAAGAATAAGCCAAGGGATGACGAAAATGACCTAAATGTTCATCCAATGACACAAACACACCTGTTGGATGAACAAGATTGGTTAGAAACCCTAATTTGACAAGAATAAGCTCAAGGAGGACGAAAATGACCTAATTGTTCATCCAATGACACAAACACACCTATTGGATGTACAAGATTGGTTAAAAACCTTAATTGGAAAAGAATAAGCCTATGGAGACCGAAAATGACCTAATTATTCATCCAATTACACAAATGAACTTATTCAATGCACAAGATTGGTTAGAAACCCTAATTGGAGAAGAATAAGCCTAGGGAAGACGAATATGACCTAATTGTTCATCCAAAGACACAAATGAACTTATTTGATGCACAAGATTGGTTGAAAACCCTCATTGGACAAGAATAAGCCTAGGGAGGACGAAAATGACCTAAATGTTCATCCAATGACACAAACACACCTATTGGATGGACAAGATTGGTTAGAAACCCTAATTGGACAAGAATAAGCCAAGGGAAGACGAAAATGATCTAAATGTTCATCCAATGACACAAACACACTTGTTGGATGAACAAGATTGGTTAGAAACCCTAATTTGACAAGAATAAGCTCAAGGAGGACGAAAATGACCTAATTGTTCATCCAATGACACAAACACACCTATTGGATGTACAAGATTGGTTAAAAACCTTAATTGGAAAAGAATCAGCCTATGGAGACCGAAAATGACCTAATTATTCATCCAATTACTCAAATGAACTTATTCAATGCACAAGATTTGTTAGAAACCTTAATTGGACAAGAATAAGCCTAGGGAAGACGAATATGACCTCATTGTTCATCCAAAGACACAAATGAACTTATTTGATGCACAAGATTGGTTGAAAACCCTAATTGGACAAGAATAAGCCAAGGAAGGACGAAAATGACCTAAATGTTCATCCAATGAAACAAACACACCTATTGGATGCACAAGATTGGTTAGAAACCCTAATTGGACAAGAATAAGCCTAGGGAGGACGAAAATGACCTAAATGTTCATCCAATGACACAAACACACCTATTGGATGCACAAGATTGGTTAGAAACCCTAATTGGACAAGAACAAGCCAAGGGATGACGAAAATGACCTAAATGTTCATCAAATGACACAAACACACCTACTGGATGCACAAATTTGGTTAAAAACCCTAATTGGAAAAGAATAAGCCTAGGGAGACTGAAAATGAGCTAATTGTTCATCCAATGACACAACCACACCTATTGGATGCACAAGATTAGTTAGAAACCCTAATTTGACAAGAATAAGCTCAAGGAGGACGAAAATGACCTAATTGTTCATCCAATGACACAAACACACCTATTGGATGTACAAGATTGGTTAAAAACCTTAATTGGAAAAGAATCAGCCTATAGAGACCGAAAATGACCTAATTATTCATCCAATTACACAAATGAACTTATTCAATGCACAAGATTTGTTAGAAACCCTAATTGGACAAGAATAAGTCTAGGGAAGACGAATATGACCTCATTGTTCATCCGAAGACACAAAAGAACTTATTTGATGCACAAGATTGGTTGAAAACCCTAATTGGACAAGAATAAGCCAAGGAAGGACGAAAATGACCTAAATGTTCATCCAATGAAACAAACACACCTATTGGATGCACAAGATTGGTTAGAAACCCTAATTGGACAAGAATAAGCCTAGGGAGGACGAAAATGACCTAAATGTTCATCCAATGACTTAAACACAATTATTGGATGCACAAGATTGGTTAGAAACCCTAATTGGACAAGAACAAGCCAAGGGATGACGAAAATGACCTAAATGTTCATCAAATGACACAAACACACCTACTGGATGCACAAATTTGGTTAAAAACCCTAATTGGAAAAGAATAAGCCTAGGGAGACTGAAAATGAGCTAATTGTTCATCCAATGACACAAACACACCTATTGGATGCACAAGATTAGTTAGAAACCCTAATTGGACAAGAATAAGCCTAGGGAGGACGAAAATGACCTAATTGTTAATCCAAACACACAAATGAACTTATTTGATGCATAAGATTTGTTGAAAACACTAATTGGACAAGAATAAGCCTAGGGAGGACGAAAATGACCTAAATGTTCATCCAATGACACAAACACACCTATTGGATGCACAAGATTGGTTAGAAACCCTAATAGGACAAGAACAAGCCAAGGGATGACTAAAATGACCTAAATGTTCATCAAATGACACAAACACACCTATTGGATGCACAAAATTGGTTAAAAACCCTAATTGGAAAAGAATAAGCCTAGGGAGACTGAAAATGAGCTAATTGTTCATCCAATGACACAAACACACCTATTGGATGCACAAGATTAGTTAGAAACCCTAATTGGACAAGAATAAGCCTAGGGAGGACGAAAATGACCTAATTGTTAATCCAAACACACAAATGAAGTTATTTGATGCATAAGATTGGTTGAAAACCCTAATTGGACAAGAATAAGCCTAGGGAGGACGAAAATGACCTAAATGTTCATCCAATGACACAAACACACCTATTGGATGCACAAGATTGGTTGAAAACCCTAATTGGACAGGAATAAGTCTAGGGAGGACGGAAATGACCTAAATGTTCGTCCAATGACACAAACACACCTATTGGATGGACAAGATTGGTTAGAAACCCTAATTGGACAAGAATAAGCCTAGGGAGGTCGAAAATGACCAAAATGTTCTTCCAATGACACAAACACACCTATTGAATGCACAAGATTGGTTAGAAACCCTAATTGGACAAGAATAAGCCAAGGGATGACGAAAATGACCTAAATGTTCATCCAATGACACAAACACACCTGTTGGATGAACAAGATTGGTTACAAACCCTAATTTGACAAGAATAAGCTTAAGGAGGACGAAAATGACCTAATTGTTCATCCAATGACACAAACACACCTATTGGATGTACAAGATTGGTTAAAAACCTTAATTGGAAAAGAATAAGCCTATGGAGACCGAAAATGACCTAATTATTCATCCAATTACACAAATGAACTTATTCAATGCACAAGATTGGTTAGAAACCCTAATTGGACAAGAATAAGCCTAGGGAAGACGAATATGACCTAATTGTTCATCCAAAGACACAAATGAACTTATTTGATGCACAAGATTGGTTGAAAACCCTAATTGTTACAAGAATAAGCCAAGGAAGGACGAAAATGACCTAAATGTTCATCCAATGGAACAAACACTCCTATTGGATGCACAAGATTGGTTAGAAACCCTAATTGGACAACAATAAGCCAAGGGATGACGAAATTGACCTAAATGTTCATCGAATGACACAAACACACCTGTTGGATGAACAACATTGGTTAGAAACCCTAATTTGACAGGAATAAGCTTAAGGAGGACGAAAATGACCTAATTGTTCATCCAATGACACAAACACACCTATTGGATGCACAAAATTGGTTAGAAACCCTAATTGGAAAAGAATAAGCCTATGGAGACCGAAAATGACCTAATTGTTCATCCAATTACACAAATGAACTTATTCAATGCACAAGATTGGTTAGAAACCCTAATTGGACAAGAATAAGCCTAGGGAAGACAAATATGACCTATATGTTCATCCAAAGACACAAATGAACTTATTTAATGCACAAGATTGGTTGAAAACCCTAATTGGACAAGAATAAGCCAAGGAAGGACGAAAATGACCTAAATGTTCATCCAATGAAACAAACACACCTATTGGATGCACAAGATTGGTTAGAAACCCTAATTGGACAAGAATAAGCCTAGGGAGGACGAAAATGACCTAAATGTTCATCCAATGAAACAAACACACCTATTGGATGCACAAGATTGGTTAGAAACCCTAATTGGAAAAGAATAAGCCTATGGAGACCGAAAATGACCTAATTGTTCATCCAATTACACAAATGAACTTATTAAATGCACAAGATTGGTTAGAAACCCTAATTGGACAAGAATAAGCCTAGGGAAGACGAATATGACCTAATTGTTCATCCAAAGACACAAATGAACTTATTTGATGCACAAGATTGGTTGAAAACCCTAATTGGACAAGAATAAGCCTAGGGAGGACGAAAATGACCTAAATGTTCATCCAATGACACAAACACACCTATTGGATGGACAAGATTGGTTAGAAACCCTAATTGGACAAGAATAAGCCAAGGGATGACGAAAATGACCTAAATGTTCATCCAATGACACAAACACACCTATTGGATGAACAAGATTGGTTAGAAACCCTAATTTGACAAGAATAAGCTCAAGGAGGACGAAAATGACCTAATTGTTCATCCAATGACACAAACACACCTATTGGATGTACAAGATTGGTTAAAAACCTTAATTGGAAAAGAATAAGCCTATGGAGACCGAAAATGACCTAATTATTCATCCAATTACACAAATGAACTTATTCAATGCACAAGATTGGTTAGAAACCCTAATTGGACAAGAATAAGCCTAGGGAAGACGAATATGACCTAATTGTTCATCCAAAGACACAAATGAACTTATTTGATGCACAAGATTGGTTGAAAACCCTAATTGGACAAGAATAAGCCTAGGAAGGACGAAAATGACCTAAATGTTCATCCAATGACACAAACACACCTATTGGATGCACAAGATTGGTTAGAAACCCTAATTGGACAAGAATAAGCCTAGGGAGGACGAAAATGACCTAAATGTTCATCCAATGACACAAACACAACTATTGGATGCACAAGATTGGTTAGAAACCCTTATTGGACAAGAATCAGTTTAGGGAGGACGAAAATGACCTAAATGTTCATCCAATGACACAAACACAACTATTGGATGCACAAGATTGGTTAGAAACCCTAATTGGACAAGAATAAGCCTTGGGAGGACGAAAATGACCTAAATGTTCATCCAATGACACAAACACAACTATTGGATGCACAAGATTGGTTAGAAAACCTAATTGGACAAGAATAAGCCTAGGGAGGACGAAAATGACCTAAATGTTCATCCAATGACACAAACACACCTATTGGATGCACAAGATTGGTTGAAAACCCTAATTGGACAAGAATAAGCCTAGGGAGGACGAAAATGACCTAAATGTTCATCCAATGACACAAACACACCTATTGGATGCAAAAGATTGGTTAGAAACCCTAATTGGACAAGAATAAGCCTAGGGAGGACGAAAATGACCTAAATGTTCATCCAATGACACAAACACACCTATTGGATGCACAAGATTGGTTAGAAACCCTAATTGGACAAGAACAAGCCAAGGGAGGACGAAAATGACCTAAATGTTCATCCAATGACACAAACACACCTATTGGATGCACAAGATTGGTTAGAAACCCTAATAGGACAAGAACAAGCCAAGGGATGACGAAAATGACCTAAATGTTCATCAAATGACACAAACACACCTATTGGATGCACAAAATTGGTTAAAAACCCTAATTGGAAAAGAATAAGCCTAGGGAGACCGAAAATGAGCTAATTGTTCATCCAATGACACAAACACACCTATTGGATGCACAAGATTAGTTAGAAACCCTAATTGGACAAGAATAAGCCTAGGGAGGACGAAAATGACCTAATTGTTAATCCAAAGACACAAATGAACTTATTTGATGCACAAGATTGGTTGAAAACCCTAATTGGACATGAATAACCCTAGGGAGGACGAAATTGACCTAAATGTTCATCCAATGACCCAAACACACCTATTGGATGCACAAGATTGGTTAGAAACCCTAATTGGACAAGAACAAGCCAAGG
Source organism: Cicer judaicum (assembly GCA_037974835.1). Taxonomy (NCBI): domain Eukaryota; kingdom Viridiplantae; phylum Streptophyta; class Magnoliopsida; order Fabales; family Fabaceae; genus Cicer; species Cicer judaicum. Next base: position 362,024 of record JBBPBS010000077.1, read on the forward strand.
GATGACGAAAATGACCTAAATGTTCATCAAATGACACAAACACACCTATTGAATGCATAAGATGGGTACGAAACCCTAATTGGAAAAGAATAAGCCTAGGGAGACTGAAAATGAGCTAATTGTTCATCCAATGACACAAACACACCTATTGGATGCACAAGATTAGTTAGAAACCCTAATTGGACAAGAATAAGCCTAGGGAGGACGAAAATGACCTAATTGTTAATCCAAAGACACAAATGAACTTATTTGATGCACAAGATTGGTTGAAAACCCTAGTTGGACAAGAATAACCCTAGGGAGGACGAAATTGACCTAAATGTTCATCCAATGACACAAACACACCTATTGGATGCACAAGATTCGTTAAAAATCCTAATTAGACAAGAATAAGCCAACGGAGGTCGAAAATGACCAAAATGTTCATCCTATGACACAAACACACCTATTGAATGCACAAGATTGGTTAGAAACCCTAATTGGACAAGAATAAGCCAAGGGATGACGAAAATGATCTAAATGTTCATCCAATGACACAAACACACCTGTTAGATGAACAAGATTGGTTAGAAACCCTAATTTGACAAGAATAAGCTTAAGGAGGAAGAAAATGACCTAATTGTTCATCCAATGACACAAACACACCTATTGGATGTACAAGATTGGTTAAAAACCCTAATTGGAAAAGAATAAGCCTATGGAGACCGAAAATGACATAATTATTCATCCAATTACACAAATGAACTTATTCAATGCATAAGATTGGTTAGAAACCTTAATTGGACAAGAATAAGCCTAGGGAGGATGAAAATGACCTAAATGTTCATCCAATGACACACAAACAAACCTATTGGATGCACAAGATTCGTTAAAAACCCTAATTAGACAAGAATAAGCCTAGGGAGGTCGAAAATGACCAAAATGATTATCCAATGACACAAAAACACCTGTTGAATGCTCAAGATTGGTTAGAAACCCTAATTGGACAAGAATAAGCCAAGGGATGACGAAAATGACCTAAATGTTCATCCAAAGACACAAATGAACTTATTTGATGCACAAGATTGGTTGAAAACCCTAATTGGACAAGAATAAGCCTAGGGAGGACGAAAATGACCTAAATGTTCATCCAATGACACAAACACACCTATTGGATGGACAAGATTGGTTAGAAACCCTAATTGGACAAGAATAAGCCAAGGGAAGACGAAAATGACCTAAATGTTCATCCAATGACACAAACACACCTGTTGGACGAACAAGATTGGTTAGAAACCCTAATTTGACAAGAATAAGCTCAAGGAGGACGAAAATGACCTAATTGTTCATCCAATGACACAAACACACCTATTGGATGTACAAGATTGGTTAAAAACCTTAATTGGAAAAGAATAAGCCTATGGAGACCGAAAATGACCTAATTATTCATCCAATTACACAAATGAACTTATTCAATGCACAAGATTGGTTAGAAACCCTAATTGGACAAGAATAAGCCTAGGGAAGACGAATATGACCTAATTGTTCATCCAAAGACACAAATGAACTTATTTGATGCACAAGATTGGTTGAAAACCCTAATTGGACAAGAATAAGCATAGGGAGGACGAAAATGACCTAAATGTTCATCAAATGACACAAACACACCTATTGGATGGACAAGATTGGTTAGAAACCCTAATTGGACGAGAATAAGCCTAGGGAGGACGAAAATGACCTAAATGTTCATCCAATGACCCAAACACACCAATTGGATGCACAAGATTGGTTAGAAACCCTAATTGGACAAGAACAAGCCAAGGGATGACGAAAATGACCTAAATGTTCATCCAATGACACAAACACACCTATTGGATGCACAAGATTGGTTAAAAACCCTAATTGGAAAAGAATAAGCCTATGGAGACCGAAAATGACCTAGTTGTTCATCCAATTACACAAATGAACTTATTAAATGCACAAGATTGGTTAGAAACCCTAATTGGATAAGAATAAGCCTAGGGAGGACGAAAATGACCTAATTGTTAATCCAAAGACACAAAATGACCTAAATGTTCATCCAAAGACACAAATGAACTTATTTGATGCACAAGATTGGTTGAAAACCCTAATTGGACAAGAATAAGCCTAGGGAGGACGAAAATGACCTAAATGTTCATCCAATGACACAAACACACCTATTGGATGGACAAGATTGGTTAGAAACCCTAATTGGACAAGAATAAGCCAAGGGATGACGAAAATGACCTAAATGTTCATCCAATGACACAAACACACCTATTGGATGAACAAGATTGGTTAGAAACCCTAATTTGACAAGAATAAGCTCAAGGAGGACGAAAATGACCTAATTGTTCATCCAATGACACAAACACACCTATTGGATGTACAAGATTGGTTAAAAACCTTAATTGGAAAAGAATAAGCCTATGGAGACCGAAAATGACCTAATTATTCATCCAATTACACAAATGAACTTATTCAATGCACAAGATTGGTTAGAAACCCTAATTGGACAAGAATAAGCCTAGGGAAGACGAATATGACCTAATTGTTCATCCAAAGACACAAATGAACTTATTTGATGCACAAGATTGGTTGAAAACCCTAATTGTTACAAGAATAAGCCAAGGAAGGACGAAAATGACCTAAATGTTCATCCAATGGAACAAACACTCCTATTGGATGCACAAGATTGGTTAGAAACCCTAATTGGACAACAATAAGCCAAGGGATGACGAAATTGACCTAAATGTTCATCGAATGACACAAACACACCTGTTGGATGAACAACATTGGTTAGAAACCCTAATTTGACAGGAATAAGCTTAAGGAGGACGAAAATGACCTAATTGTTCATCCAATGACACAAACACACCTATTGGATGCACAAAATTGGTTAGAAACCCTAATTGGAAAAGAATAAGCCTATGGAGACCGAAAATGACCTAATTGTTCATCCAATTACACAAATGAACTTATTCAATGCACAAGATTGGTTAGAAACCCTAATTGGACAAGAATAAGCCTAGGGAAGACAAATATGACCTATATGTTCATCCAAAGACACAAATGAACTTATTTAATGCACAAGATTGGTTGAAAACCCTAATTGGACAAGAATAAGCCAAGGAAGGACGAAAATGACCTAAATGTTCATCCAATGAAACAAACACACCTATTGGATGCACAAGATTGGTTAGAAACCCTAATTGGACAAGAATAAGCCTAGGGAGGACGAAAATGACCTAAATGTTCATCCAATGACACAAACACAACTATTGGATGCACAAGATTGGTTAGAAACCCTAATTGGACAAGAATAAGCCTAGGGAGGACGAAAATGACCTAAATGTTCATCCAATGACACAAACACACCTATTGGATGAACAAGATTGGTTAGAAACCCTAATTGGACAAGAATAAGCCTAGGGAGGACGAAAATGACCTAAATGTTCATCCAATGACACAAACACACCTATTGGATGCACAAGATTGGTTAGAAACCCTAATTGGACAAGAACAAGCCAAGGGAGGACGAAAATGACCTAAATGTTCATCCAATGACACAAACACACCTATTGGATGCACAAGATTGGTTAGAAACCCTAATAGGACAAGAACAAGCCAAGGGATGACGAAAATGACCTAAATGTTCATCAAATGACACAAACACACCTATTGGATGCACAAAATTGGTTAAAAACCCTAATTGGAAAAGAATAAGCCTAGGGAGACCGAAAATGAGCTAATTGTTCATCCAATGACACAAACACACCTATTGGATGCACAAGATTAGTTAGAAACCCTAATTGGACAAGAATAAGCCTAGGGAGGACGAAAATGACCTAATTGTTAATCCAAAGACACAAATGAACTTATTTGATGCACAAGATTGGTTGAAAACCCTAATTGGACATGAATAACCCTAGGGAGGACGAAATTGACCTAAATGTTCATCCAATGACCCAAACACACCTATTGGATGCACAAGATTGGTTAGAAACCCTAATTGGACAAGAACAAGCCAAGGGATGACGAAAATGACCTAAATGTTCATCAAATGACACAAACACACCTACTGGATGCACAAATTTGGTTAAAAACCTTAATTGGAAAAGAATAAGCCTAGGGAGACTGAAAATGAGCTAATTGTTCATCCAATGACACAAACACATCTATTGGATGCACAAGATTAGTTAGAAACCCTAATTGGACAAGAATAAGCCTAGGGAGGACGAAAATGACCTAAATGTTCATCAAATGACACAAACACACCTATTGGATGGACAAGATTGGTTAGAAACCCTAATTGGACAAGAATAAGCCTAGGGAGGACGAAAATGACCTAAATGTTCATCCAATGACCCAAACACACCTATTGGATGCACAAGATTGGTTAGAAACCCTAATTGGACAAGAACAAGCCAAGGGATGACGAAAATGACCTAAATGTTCATCAAATGACACAAACACACCTACTGGATGCACAAATTTGGTTAAAAACCTTAATTGGAAAAGAATAAGCCTAGGGAGACTGAAAATGAGCTAATTGTTCATCCAATGACACAAATACATCTATTGGATGCACAAGATTAGTTAGAAACCCTAATTGGACAAGAATAAGCCTAGGGAGGACGAAAATGACCTAATTGTTAATCCAAAGACACAAATGAACTTATTTGATGCACAAGATTGGTTGAAAACCCTAGTTGGACAAGAATAACCCTAGGGAGGACGAAATTGACCTAAATGTTCATCCAATGACACAAACACACCTATTGGATGCACAAGATTAGTTAAAAACCCTAATTAGACAAGAATAAGCCAACGGAGGTCGAAAATGACCAAAATGTTCATCCAATGACACAAACACACCTATTGAATGCACAAGATTGGTTAGAAACCCTAATTGGACAAGAATAAGCCAAGGGATGACGAAAATGATCTAAATGTTCATCCAATGACACAAACACACCTGTTAGATGAACAAGATTGGTTAGAAACCCTAATTTGACAAGAATAAGCTTAAGGAGGAAGAAAATGACCTAATTGTTCATCCAATGACACAAACACACCTATTGGATGTACAAGATTGGTTAAAAACCCTAATTGGAAAAGAATAAGCCTATGGAGACCGAAAATGACCTAATTATTCATCCAATTACACAAATGAACTTATTCAATGCATAAGATTGGTTAGAAACCTTAATTGGACAAGAATAAGCCTAGGGAGGATGAAAATGACCTAAATGTTCATCCAATGACACAAACAAAACTATTGGATGCACAAGATTCGTTAAAAACCCTAATTAGACAAGAATAAGCCTAGGGAGGTCGAAAATGACCAAAATGTTTATCCAATGACACAAACACACCTGTTGAATGCTCAAGATTGGTTAGAAACCCTAATTGGACAAGAATAAGCCAAGGGATGACGAAAATGACCTAAATGTTCATCCAAAGACACAAATGAACTTATTTGATGCACAAGATTGGTTGAAAACCCTAATTGGACAAGAATAAGCCTAGGGAGGACGAAAATGACCTAAATGTTCATCCAATGACACAAACACACCTATTGGATGGACAAGATTGGTTAGAAACCCTAATTGGACAAGAATAAGCCAAGGGAAGACGAAAATGACCTAAATGTTCATCCAATGACACAAACACACCTGTTGGACGAACAAGATTGGTTAGAAACCCTAATTGGACAAGAATAAGCTCAAGGAGGACGAAAATGACCTAATTGTTCATCCAATGACACAAACACACCTATTGGATGTACAAGATTGGTTAAAAACCTTAATTGGAAAAGAATAAGCCTATGGAGACCGAAAATGACCTAATTATTCATCCAATTACACAAATGAACTTATTCAATGCACAAGATTGGTTAGAAACCCTAATTGGACAAGAATAAGCCTAGGGAAGACGAATATGACCTAATTGTTCATCCAAAGACACAAATGAACTTATTTGATGCACAAGATTGGTTGAAAACCCTTATTGGACAAGAATAAGCATAGGGAGGACGAAAATGACCTAAATGTTCATCAAATGACACAAACACACCTATTGGATGGACAAGATTGGTTAGAAACCCTAATTGGACAAGAATAAGCCTAGGGAGGACGAAAATGACCTAAATGTTCATCCAATGACCCAAACACACCTATTGGATGCACAAGATTGGTTAGAAACCCTAATTGGACAAGAACAAGCCAAGGGATGACGAAAATGACCTAAATGTTCATCAAATGACACAAACACACCTACTGGATGCACAAATTTGGTTAAAAACCTTAATTGGAAAAGAATAAGCCTAGGGAGACTGAAAATGAGCTAATTGTTCATCCAATGACACAAACACATCTATTGGATGCACAAGATTAGTTAAAAACCCTAATTGGACAAGAATAAGCCTAGGGAGGACGAAAATGACCTAATTGTTAATCCAAAGACACAAATGAACTTATTTGATGCACAAGATTGGTTGAAAACCCTAATTGGACAAGAATAACCCTAGGGAGGACGAAATTGACCTAAATGTTCATCCAATGACAAAAACACACCTATTGGATGCACAAGATTCGTTAAAAACCCTAATTAGACAAGAATAAGCCAACGGAGGTCGAAAATGACCAAAATGTTCATCCAATGACACAAACACACCTATTGAATGCACAAGATTGGTTAGAAACCCTAATTGGACAAGAATAAGCCAAGGGATGACGAAAATGATCTAAATGTTCATCCAATGACACAAACACACCTATTGGATGTACAAGATTGGTTAAAAACCTTAATTGGAAAAGAATCAGCCTATGGAGACCGAAAATGACCTAATTATTCATCCAATTACACAAATGAACTTATTCAATGCACAAGATTTGTTAGAAACCCTAATTGGACAAGAATAAGCCTAGGGAAGACGAATATGACCTCATTGTTCATCCAAAGACACAAATGAACTTATTTGATGCACAAGATTGGTTGAAAACCCTAATTGGACAAGAATAAGCCAAGGAAGGACGAAAATGACCTAAATGTTCATCCAATGAAACAAACACACCTATTGGATGCACAAGATTGGTTAGAAACCCTAATTGGACAAGAATAAGCCTAGGGAGGACGAAAATGACCTAAATGTTCATCCAATGACACAAACACACCTATTGGATGCACAAGATTGGTTAGAAACCCTAATTGGACAAGAACAAGCCAAGGGATGACGAAAATGACCTAAATGTTCATAAATTGACACAAACACACCTACTGGATGCACAAATTTGGTTAAAAACCCTAATTGGAAAAGAATAAGCCTAGGGAGACTGAAAATGAGCTAATTGTTCATCCAATGACACAAACACACCTATTGGATGCACAAGATTAGTTAGAAACCCTAATTTGACAAGAATAAGCTCAAGGAGGACGAAAATGACCTAATTGTTCATCCAATGACACAAACACACCTATTGGAAGTACAAGATTGGTTAAAAACCTTAATTGGAAAAGAATCAGCCTATGGAGACCGAAAATGACCTAATTATTCATCCAATTACACAAATGAACTTATTCAATGCACAAGATTTGTTAGAAACCCTAATTGGACAAGAATAAGTCTAGGGAAGACGAATATGACCTCATTGTTCATCCAAAGACACAAATGAACTTATTTGATGCACAAGATTGGTTGAAAACCCTAATTGGACAAGAATAAGCCAAGGAAGGACGAAAATGACCTAAATGTTCATCCAATGAAACAAACACACCTATTGGATGCACAAGATTGGTTAGAAACCCTAATTGGACAAGAATAAGCCTAGGGAGGACGAAAATGACCTAAATGTTCATCCAATGACACAAACACAATTATTGGATGCACAAGATTGGTTAGAAACCCTAATTGGACAAGAACAAGCCAAGGGATGACGAAAATGACCTAAATGTTCATCAAATGACACAAACACACCTACTGGATGCACAAATTTGGTTAAAAACCCTAATTGGAAAAGAATAAGCCTAGGGAGACTGAAAATGAGCTAATTGTTCATCCAATGACACAAACACACCTATTGGATGCACAAGATTAGTTAGAAACCCTAATTGGACAAGAATAAGCCTAGGGAGGACGAAAATGACCTAATTGTTAATCCAAAGACACAAATGAACTTATTTGATGCACAAGATTGGTTGAAAACCCTAATTGGACATGAATAACCCTAGGGAGGACGAAATTGACCTAAATGTTCATCCAATGACACAAACACACCTATTGGATGCACAAGATTCGTTAAAAACCCTAATTAGACAAGAATAAGCCAACGGAGGTCGAAAATGACCAAAATGTTCATCCAATGACACAAACACACCTATTGAATGCACAAGATTGGTTAGAAACCCTAATTGGACAAGAATAAGCCAAGGGATGACGAAAATGACCTAAATGTTCATCCAATGACACAAACACACCTGTTGGATGAACAAGATTGGTTAGAAACCCTAATTTGACAAGAATAAGCTCAAGGAGGACGAAAATGACCTAATTGTTCATCCAATGACACAAACACACCTATTGGATGTACAAGATTGGTTAAAAACCTTAATTGGAAAAGAATAAGCCTATGGAGACCGAAAATGACCTAATTATTCATCCAATTACACAAATGAACTTATTCAATGCACAAGATTGGTTAGAAACCCTAATTGGACAAGAATAAGCCTAGGGAACACGAATATGACCTAATTGTTCATCCAAAGACACAAATGAACTTATTTGATGCACAAGATTGGTTGAAAACCCTAATTGGACAAGAATAAGCCTAGGGAGGACGAAAATGACCTAAATGTTCATCCAATGACACAAACACACCTATTGGATGGACAAGATTGGTTAGAAACCCTAATTGGACAAGAATAAGCCAAGGGAAGACGAAAATGATCTAAATGTTCATCCAATGACACAAACACACTTGTTGGATGAACAAGATTGGTTAGAAACCCTAATTTGACAAGAATAAGCTCAAGGAGGACGAAAATGACCTAATTGTTCATCCAATGACACAAACACACCTATTGGATGTACAAGATTGGTTAAAAACCTTAATTGGAAAAGAATCAGCCTATGGAGACCGAAAATGACCTAATTATTCATCCAATTACACAAATGAACTTATTCAATGCACAAGATTTGTTAGAAACCCTAATTGGACAAGAATAAGCCTAGGGAAGACGAATATGACCTCATTGTTCATCCAAAGACACAAATGAACTTATTTGATGCACAAGATTGGTTGAAAACCCTAATTGGACAAGAATAAGCCAAGGAAGGACGAAAATGACCTAAATGTTCATCCAATGAAACAAACACACCTATTGGATGCACAAGATTGGTTAGAAACCCTAATTGGACAAGAATAAGCCAAGGGAGGACGAAAATGACCTAAATGTTCATCCAATGACACAAACACACCTATTGGATGCACAAGATTGGTTAGAAACCCTAATTGGACAAGAACAAGCCAAGGGATGACGAAAATGACCTAAATGTTCATCAAATGACACAAACACACCTACTGGATGCACAAATTTGGTTAAAAACCCTAATTGGAAAAGAATAAGCCTAGGGAGACTGAAAATGAGCTAATTGTTCATCCAATGGCACAAACACACCTATTGGATGCACAAGATTAGTTAGAAACCCTAATTGGACAAGAATAAGCCTAGGGAGGACGAAAATGACCTAATTGTTAATCCAAAGACACAAATGAACTTATTTGATGCACAAGATTGGTTGAAAACCCTAATTGGACATGAATAACCCTAGGGAGGACGAAATTGACCTAAATGTTCATCCAATGACCCAAACACACCTATTGGATGCACAAGATTGGTTAGAAACCCTAATTGGACAAGAACAAGCCAAGGGATGACGAAAATGACCTAAATGTTCATCAAATGACACAAACACACCTATTGAATGCATAAGATGGGTTCGAAACCCTAATTGGACAAGAATAAGCCTAGGAAGGACGAAAATGACCTAAATGTTCGTCCAACGATACAAATGAACTTATTCCATGCACAAGATTAGTTGAAAACCCTAATTGGACAAGAATAAGCCTAGGGAGGACGAAAATGACCTAAATGTTCATCAAATGACACAAACACACCTATTGGATGCACAAGATTGGTTAGAAACCCTAATTGGACAAGAATAAGCCTAGGGAGGACGAAAATGACCTAAATGTTCATCCAATGACCCAAACACACCTATTGGATGCACAAGATTGGTTAGAAACCCTAATTGGACAAGAACAAGCCAAGGGATGACGAAAATGACCTAAATGTTCATCAAATGACACAAACACACCTACTGGATGCACAAATTTGGTTAAAAACCTTAATTGGAAAAGAATAAGCCTAGGGAGACTGAAAATGAGCTAATTGTTCATCCAATGACACAAACACATCTATTGGATGCACAAGATTAGTTAGAAACCCTAATTGGACAAGAATAAGCCTAGGGAGGACGAAAATGACCTAATTGTTAATCCAAAGACACAAATGAACTTATTTGATGCACAAGATTGGTTGAAAACCCTAATTGGACAAGAATAACCCTAGGGAGGACGAAAATGACCTAAATGTTCATCCAATGACACAAACACACCTATTGGATGCACAAGATTGGTTAGAAACCCTAATTGGACAAGAATAAGCCTAGGGAGGATGAAAATGACCTAAATGTTCATCCAATGACACAAACACACCTATTGGATGCACAAGATTCGTTAAAAACCCTAATTGGACAAGAATAAGCCTAGGGAGGACGAAAATGACCTAAATGTTCATCCAATGACACAAACACACCTATTGGATGCACAAGATTGGTTAGAAACCCTAATTGGAAAAGAATAAGCCTATGGAGACCGAAAATGACCTAAATATTCATCCAATTACACAAATGAACTTATTAAATGCACAAGATTGGTTAGAAACCCTAATTGGACAAGAATAAGCCTAGGGAAGACGAATATGACCTAATTGTTCATCCAAAGACACAAATGAACTTATTTGATGCACAAGATTGGTTGAAAACCCTAATTGGACAAGAATAAGCCTAGGGAGGACGAAATTGACCTAAATGTTCATCCAATGACACAAACACACATATTGGATGCACAAGATTCGTTAAAAACCCTAATTGGACAAGAATAAGCCTAGGGAGGACGAAAATGACCTAAATGTTCATCCAATGACACAAACACACCTATTGGATGCACAAGATTGGTTAGAAACCCTAATTGGAAAAGAATAAGCCTATGGAGACCGAAAATGACCTAAATATTCATCCAATTACACAAATGAACTTATTAAATGCACAAGATTGGTTAGAAACCCTAATTGGACAAGAATAAGCCTAGGGAAGACGAATATGACCTAATTGTTCATCCAAAGACACAAATGAACTTATTTGATGCACAAGATTGGTTGAAAACCCTAATTGGACAAGAATAAGCCAAGGAAGGATGAAAATGAGCTAATTGTTCATCCAATGACACAAACACACCTATTGGATGCACAAGATTAGTTAGAAAACCTAATTGGACAAGAATAAGCCTAGGGAGGACGAAAATGACCTAATTGTTAATCCAAACACACAAATGAAGTTATTTGATGCATAAGATTGGTTGAAAACCCTAATTGGACAAGAATAAGCCTAGGGAGGACGAAAATGACCTAAATGTTCATCCAATGACACAAACACACCTATTGGATGCACAAGATTGGTTGAAAACCCTAATTGGACAAGAATAAGTCTAGGGAGGACGGAAATGACCTAAATGTTCGTCCAATGACACAAACACACCTATTGGATGGACAAGATTGGTTAGAAACCCTAATTGGACAAGAATAAGCCTAGGGAGGTCGAAAATGACCAAAATGTTCTTCCAATGACACAAACACACCTATTGAATGCACAACATTGGTTAGAAACCCTAATTGGACAAGAATAAGCCAAGGGATGACGATAATGACCTAAATGTTCATCCAATGACAGAAACACACCTATTGGATGCACAAGATTGGTTAAAAACCCTAATTGGAAAAGAATAAGCCTATGGAGGACGAAAATGACCTAATTGTTAATCCAAACACACAAATGAAGTTATTCGATGCACAAGATTGGTTGAAAACCCTAATTGGACAAGAATAAGCCTAGGGAGGATGAAAATGACCTAAATATTCATCAAATGAAACAAACACACCTGTTGGATGCACAAGATTCGTTAAAAACCCTAATTAGACAAGAATAAGCCTAGGGAGGACGAAAATGACCAAAATGTTCATCCAATGACACAAACACACCTATTGAATGCACAAGATTGGTTAGAAACCCTAATTGGACAAGAATAAGCCAAGGGATGACGAAAATGACCTAAATGTTCATCCAATGACACAAACACACCTGTTGGATGAACAAGATTGGTTAGAAACCCTAATTTGACAAGAATAAGCTTAAGGAGGACGAAAATGACCTAATTGTTCATCCAATGACACAAACACACCTATTGGATGTACAAGATTGGTTAAAAACCTTAGTTGGAAAAGAATAAGCCTATGGAGACCGAAAATGACCTAATTATTCATCCAATTACACAAATGAACTTATTCAATGCACAAGATTGGTTAGAAACCCTAATTGGACAAGAATAAGCCTAGGGAAGATGAATATGACCTAATTGTTCATCCAAAGACACAAATGAACTTATTTGATGCACAAGATTGGTTGAAAACCCTAATTGGACAAGAATAAGCCAAGGAAGGACGAAAATGACCTAAATGTTCATCCAATGAAACAAACACACCTATTGGATGCACAAGATTGGTTAGAAACCCTAATTGGACAAGAATAAGCCTAGGGAGGACGAAAATGACCTAAATGTTCATCCAATGACACAAACACACCTATTGGATGCACAAGATTGGTTAGAAACCCTAATTGGACAAGAACAAGCCAAGGGATGACGAAAATGACCTAAATGTTCATCAAATGACACAAACACACCTACTGGATGCACAAATTTGGTTAAAAACCCTAATTGGAAAAGAATAAGCCTAGGGAGACTGAAAATGAGCTAATTGTTCATCTAATGACACAACCACACCTATTGGATGCACAAGATTAGTTAGAAACCCTAATTTGACAAGAATAAGCTCAAGGAGGACGAAAATGACCTAATTGTTCATCCAATGACACAAACACACCTATTGGATGTACAAGATTGGTTAAAAACCTTAATTGGAAAAGAATCAGCCTATGGAGACCGAAAATGACCTAATTATTCATCCAATTACACAAATGAACTTATTCAATGCACAAGATTTGTTAGAAACCCTAATTGGACAAGAATAAGTCTAGGGAAGACGAATATGACCTCATTGTTCATCCAAAGACACAAATGAACTTATTTGATGCACAAGATTGGTTGAAAACCCTAATTGGACAAGAATAAGCCAAGGAAGGACGAAAATGACCTAAATGTTCATCCAATGAAACAAACACACCTATTGGATGCACAAGATTGGTTAGAAACCCTAATTGGACAAGAATAAGCCTAGGGAGGACGAAAATGACCTAAATGTTCATCCAATGACACAAACACACTTATTGGATGCACAAGATTGGTTAGAAACCCTAATTGGACAAGAACAAGCCAAGGGATGACGAAAATGACCTAAATGTTCATCAAATGACACAAACACACCTACTGGATGCACAAATTTGGTTAAAAACCCTAATTGGAAAAGAATAAGCCTAGGGAGACTGAAAATGAGCTAATTGTTCATCCAATGACACAAACACACCTATTGGATGCACAAGATTAGTTAGAAACCCTAATTGGACAAGAATAAGCCTAGGGAGGACGAAAATGACCTAATTGTTAATCCAAAGACACAAATGAACTTATTTGATGCACAAGATTGGTTGAAAACCCTAATTGGACATGAATAACCCTAGGGAGGACGAAATTGACCTAAATGTTCATCCAATGACACAAACACACCTATTGGATGCACAAGATTCGTTAAAAACCCTAATTAGACAAGAATAAGCCAACGGAGGTCGAAAATGACCAAAATGTTCATCCAATGACACAAACACACCTATTGAATGCACAAGATTGGTTAGAAACCCTAATTGGACAAGAATAAGCCAAGGGATGACGAAAATGACCTAAATGTTCATCCAATGACACAAACACACCTGTTGGATGAACAAGATTGGTTAGAAACCCTAATTTGACAAGAATAAGCTCAAGGAGGACGAAAATGACCTAATTGTTCATCCAATGACACAAACACACCTATTGGATGTACAAGATTGGTTAAAAACCTTAATTGGAAAAGAATAAGCCTATGGAGACCGAAAATGACCTAATTATTCATCCAATTACACAAATGAACTTATTCAATGCACAAGATTGGTTAGAAACCCTAATTGGACAAGAATAAGCCTAGGGAACACGAATATGACCTAATTGTTCATCCAAAGACACAAATGAACTTATTTGATGCACAAGATTGGTTGAAAACCCTAATTGGACAAGAATAAGCCTAGGGAGGACGAAAATGACCTAAATGTTCATCCAATGACACAAACACACCTATTGGATGGACAAGATTGGTTAGAAACCCTAATTGGACAAGAATAAGCCAAGGGAAGACGAAAATGATCTAAATGTTCATCCAATGACACAAACACACTTGTTGGATGAACAAGATTGGTTAGAAACCCTAATTTGACAAGAATAAGCTCAAGGAGGACGAAAATGACCTAATTGTTCATCCAATGACACAAACACACCTATTGGATGTACAAGATTGGTTAAAAACCTTAATTGGAAAAGAATCAGCCTATGGAGACCGAAAATGACCTAATTATTCATCCAATTACACAAATGAACTTATTCAATGCACAAGATTTGTTAGAAACCCTAATTGGACAAGAATAAGCCTAGGGAAGACGAATATGACCTCATTGTTCATCCAAAGACACAAATGAACTTATTTGATGCACAAGATTGGTTGAAAACCCTAATTGGACAAGAATAAGCCAAGGAAGGACGAAAATGACCTAAATGTTCATCCAATGAAACAAACACACCTATTGGATGCACAAGATTGGTTAGAAACCCTAATTGGACAAGAATAAGCCAAGGGAGGACGAAAATGACCTAAATGTTCATCCAATGACACAAACACACCTATTGGATGCACAAGATTGGTTAGAAACCCTAATTGGACAAGAACAAGCCAAGGGATGACGAAAATGACCTAAATGTTCATCAAATGACACAAACACACCTACTGGATGCACAAATTTGGTTAAAAACCCTAATTGGAAAAGAATAAGCCTAGGGAGACTGAAAATGAGCTAATTGTTCATCCAATGGCACAAACACACCTATTGGATGCACAAGATTAGTTAGAAACCCTAATTGGACAAGAATAAGCCTAGGGAGGACGAAAATGACCTAATTGTTAATCCAAAGACACAAATGAACTTATTTGATGCACAAGATTGGTTGAAAACCCTAATTGGACATGAATAACCCTAGGGAGGACGAAATTGACCTAAATGTTCATCCAATGACCCAAACACACCTATTGGATGCACAAGATTGGTTAGAAACCCTAATTGGACAAGAACAAGCCAAGGGATGACGAAAATGACCTAAATGTTCATCAAATGACACAAACACACCTATTGAATGCATAAGATGGGTTCGAAACCCTAATTGGACAAGAATAAGCCTAGGGAGGACGAAAATGACCTAAATGTTCGTCCAACGATACAAATGAACTTATTCGATGCACAAGATTAGTTGAAAACCCTAATTGGACAAGAATAAGCCTAGGGAGGACGAAAATGACCTAAATGTTCATCAAATGACACAAACACACCTATTGGATGGACAAGATTGGTTAGAAACCCTAATTGGACAAGAATAAGCCTAGGGAGGACGAAAATGACCTAAATGTTCATCCAATGACCCAAACACACCTATTGGATGCACAAGATTGGTTAGAAACCCTAATTGGACAAGAACAAGCCAAGGGATGACGAAAATGACCTAAATGTTCATCAAATGACACAAACACACCTACTGGATGCACAAATTTGGTTAAAAACCTTAATTGGAAAAGAATAAGCCTAGGGAGACTGAAAATGAGCTAATTGTTCATCCAATGACACAAACACATCTATTGGATGCACAAGATTAGTTAGAAACCCTAATTGGACAAGAATAAGCCTAGGGAGGACGAAAATGACCTAATTGTTAATCCAAAGACACAAATGAACTTATTTGATGCACAAGATTGGTTGAAAACCCTAATTGGACATGAATAACCCTAGGGAGGACGAAATTGACCTAAATGTTCATCCAATGACCCAAACACACCTATTGGATGCACAAGATTGGTTAGAAACCCTAATTGGACAAGAACAAGCCAAGGGATGACGAAAATGACCTAAATGTTCATCAAATGACACAAACACACCTATTGAATGCATAAGATGGGTACGAAACCCTAATTGGAAAAGAATAAGCCTAGGGAGACTGAAAATGAGCTAATTGTTCATCCAATGACACAAACACACCTATTGGATGCACAAGATTAGTTAGAAACCCTAATTGGACAAGAATAAGCCTACGGAGGACGAAAATGACCTAATTGTTAATCCAAAGACACAAATGAACTTATTTGATGCACAAGATTTGTTGAAAACCCTAGTTGGACAAGAATAACCCTAGGGAGGACGAAATTGACCTAAATGTTCATCCAATGACACAAACACACCTATTGGATGCACAAGATTCGTTAAAAACCCTAATTAGACAAGAATAAGCCAACGGAGGTCGAAAATGACCAAAATGTTCATCCTATGACACAAACACACCTATTGAATGCACAAGATTGGTTAGAAACCCTAATTGGACAAGAATAAGCCAAGGGATGACGAAAATGATCTAAATGTTCATCCAATGACACAAACACACCTGTTAGATGAACAAGATTGGTTAGAAACCCTAATTTGACAAGAATAAGCTTAAGGAGGAAGAAAATGACCTAATTGTTCATCCAATGACACAAACACACCTATTGGATGTACAAGATTGGTTAAAAACCCTAATTGGAAAAGAATAAGCCTATGGAGACCGAAAATGACATAATTATTCATCCAATTACACAAATGAACTTATTCAATGCATAAGATTGGTTAGAAACCTTAATTGGACAAGAATAAGCCTAGGGAGGATGAAAATGACCTAAATGTTCATCCAATGACACACAAACAAACCTATTGGATGCACAAGATTCGTTAAAAACCCTAATTAGACAAGAATAAGCCTAGGGAGGTCGAAAATGACCAAAATGATTATCCAATGACACAAACACACCTGTTGAATGCTCAAGATTGGTTAGAAACCCTAATTGGACAAGAATAAGCCAAGGGATGACGAAAATGACCTAAATGTTCATCCAAAGACACAAATGAACTTATTTGATGCACAAGATTGGTTGAAAACCCTAATTGGACAAGAATAAGCCTAGGGAGGACGAAAATGACCTAAATGTTCATCCAATGACACAAACACACCTATTGGATGGACAAGATTGGTTAGAAACCCTAATTGGACAAGAATAAGCCAAGGGAAGACGAAAATGACCTAAATGTTCATCCAATGACACAAACACACCTGTTGGACGAACAAGATTGGTTAGAAACCCTAATTTGACAAGAATAAGCTCAAGGAGGACGAAAATGACCTAATTGTTCATCCAATGACACAAACACACCTATTGGATGTACAAGATTGGTTAAAAACCTTAATTGGAAAAGAATAAGCCTATGGAGACCGATAATGACCTAATTATTCATCCAATTACACAAATGAACTTATTCAATGCACAAGATTGGTTAGAAACCCTAATTGGACAAGAATAAGCCTAGGGAAGACGAATATGACCTAATTGTTCATCCAAAGACACAAATGAACTTATTTGATGCACAAGATTGGTTGAAAACCCTTATTGGACAAGAATAAGCCTAGGGAGGACGAAAATGACCTAAATGTTCATCAAATGACACAAACACACCTATTGGATGGACAAGATTGGTTAGAAACCCTAATTGGACAAGAATAAGCCTAGGGAGGACGAAAATGACCTAAATGTTCATCCAATGACCCAAACACACCTATTGGATGCACAAGATTGGTTAGAAACCCTAATTGGACAAGAACAAGCCAAGGGATGACGAAAATGACCTAAATGTTCATCAAATGACACAAACACACCTACTGGATGCACAAATTTGGTTAAAAACCTTAATTGGAAAAGAATAAGCCTAGGGAGACTGAAAATGAGCTAATTGTTCATCCAATGACACAAACACATCTATTGGATGCACAAGATTAGTTAGAAACCCTAATTGGACAAGAATAAGCCTAGGGAGGACGAAAATGACCTAATTGTTAATCCAAAGATACAAATGAACTTATTTGATGCACAAGATTGGTTGAAAACCCTAATTGGACAAGAATAACCCTAGGGAGGACGAAATTGACCTAAATGTTCATCCAATGACACAAACACACCTATTGGATGCACAAGATTCGTTAAAAACCCTAATTAGACAAGAATAAGCCAACGGAGGTCGAAAATGACCAAAATGTTCATCCAATGACACAAACACACCTATTGAATGCACAAGATTGGTTAGAAACCCTAATTGGACAAGAATAAGCCAAGGGATGACGAAAATGATCTAAATGTTCATCCAATGACACAAACACACCTGTTAGATGAACAAGATTGGTTAGAAACCCTAATTTGACAAGAATAAGCTTAAGGAGGAAGAAAATGACCTAATTGTTCATCCAATGACACAAACACACCTATTGGATGTACAAGATTGGTTAAAAACCCTAATTGGAAAAGAATAAGCCTAT
>JBBPBS010000077.1:381287-409013 GCA_037974835.1 Cicer judaicum
TGTTCATCCAAAGACACAAATGAACTTATTTGATGCACAAGATTGGTTGAAAACCCTAATTGGACAAGAATAAGCCTAGGGAGGACGAAAATGACCTAAATGTTCATCCAATGACACAAACACACCTATTGGATGGACAAGATTGGTTAGAAACCCTAATTGGACAAGAATAAGCCAAGGGAAGACGAAAATGACCTAAATGTTCATCCAATGACACAAACACACCTGTTGGACGAACAAGATTGGTTAGAAACCCTAATTTGACAAGAATAAGCTCAAGGAGGACGAAAATGACCTAATTGTTCATCCAATGACACAAACACACCTATTGGATGTACAAGATTGGTTAAAAACCTTAATTGGAAAAGAATAAGCCTATGGAGACCGAAAATGACCTAATTATTCATCCAATTACACAAATGAACTTATTCAATGCACAAGATTGGTTAGAAACCCTAATTGGACAAGATTAAGCCTAGGGAAGACGAATATGACCTAATTGTTCATCCAAAGACACAAATGAACTTATTTGATGCACAAGATTGGTTGAAAACCCTAATTGGACAAGAATAAGCCTAGGGAGGACGAAAATGACCTAAATGTTCATCAAATGACACAAACACACCTATTGGATGGACAAGATTGGTTAGAAACCCTAATTGGACAAGAATAAGCCTAGGGAGGACGAAAATGACCTAAATGTTCATCCAATGACCCAAACACACCTATTGGATGCACAAGATTGGTTAGAAACCCTAATTGGACAAGAACAAGCCAAGGGATGACGAAAATGACCTAAATGTTCATCAAATGACACAAACACACCTACTGGATGCACAAATTTGGTTAAAAACCTTAATTGGAAAAGAATAAGCCTAGGGAGACTGAAAATGAGCTAATTGTTCATCCAATGACACAAACACATCTATTGGATGCACAAGATTAGTTAGAAACCCTAATTGGACAAGAATAAGCCTAGGGAGGACGAAAATGACCTAATTGTTAATCCAAAGACACAAATGAACTTATTTGATGCACAAGATTGGTTGAAAACCCTAATTGGACAAGAATAACCCTAGGGAGGACGAAATTGACCTAAATGTTCATCCAATGACACAAACACACCTATTGGATGCACAAGATTCGTTAAAAACCCTAATTAGACAAGAATAAGCCAACGAAGGTCGAAAATGACCAAAATGTTCATCCAATGACACAAACACACCTATTGAATGCACAAGATTGGTTAGAAACCCTAATTGGACAAGAATAAGCCAAGGGATGACGAAAATGATCTAAATGTTCATCCAATGACACAAACACACCTGTTAGATGAACAAGATTGGTTAGAAACCCTAATTTGACAAGAATAAGCTTAAGGAGGAAGAAAATGACCTAATTGTTCATCCAATGACACAAACACACCTATTGGATGTACAAGATTGGTTAAAAACCCTAATTGGAAAAGAATAAGCCTATAGAGACCGAAAATGACCTAATTATTCATCCAATTACACAAACGAACTAATTCAATGCATAAGATTGGTTAGAAACCTTAATTGGACAAGAATAAGCCTAGGGAGGATGAAAATGACCTAAATGTTCATCCAATGACACAAACAAACCTGTTGGATGCACAAGATTCGTTAAAAACCCTAATTAGACAAGAATAAGCCTAGGGAGGTCGAAAATGACCAAAATGTTTATCCAATGACACAAACACACCTGTTGAATGCTCAAGATTGGTTAGAAACCCTAATTGGACAAGAATAAGCCAAGGGATGACGAAAATGACCTAAATGTTCATCCAAAGACACAAATGAACTTATTTGATGCACAAGATTGGTTGAAAACCCTAATTGGACAAGAATAAGCCAAGGAAGGACGAAAATGACCTAAATGTTCATCCAATGAAACAAACACACCTATTGGATGCACAAGATTGGTTAGAAACCCTAATTGGACAAGAATAAGCCTAGGGAGGACGAAAATGACCTAAATGTTCATCCAATGACACAAACACACCTATTGGATGCACAAGATTGGTTAGAAACCCTAATAGGACAAGAACAAGCCAAGGGATGACTAAAATGACCTAAATGTTCATCAAATGACACAAACACACCTATTGGATGCACAAAATTGGTTAAAAACCCTCATTGGAAAAGAATAAGCCTAGGGAGACTGAAAATGAGCTAATTGTTCATCCAATGACACAAACACACCTATTGGATGCACAAGATTAGTTAGAAACC
Organism: Cicer judaicum; assembly: GCA_037974835.1. Lineage (NCBI taxonomy): Eukaryota > Viridiplantae > Streptophyta > Magnoliopsida > Fabales > Fabaceae > Cicer > Cicer judaicum. The sequence continues at coordinate 383,543 of JBBPBS010000077.1, forward strand.
CTAATTGGACAAGAATAAGCCTAGGGAGGACGAAAATGACCTAATTGTTAATCCAAACACACAAATGAACTTATTTGATGCATAAGATTTGTTGAAAACACTAATTGGACAAGAATAAGCCTAGGGAGGACGAAAATGACCTAAATGTTCATCCAATGACACAAACACACCTATTGGATGCACATGATTCGTTGAAAACCCTAATTGGACAAGAATAAGCCTAGGGAGGACGGAAACGACGTAAATGTTCTTCCAAAGATACAAATGAACTTATTCGATGCACAAGATTGGTTGAAAACCCTAATTGGACAAGAATAAGCCTAGGGAGGACGAAAATGACCTAAATGTTCATCCAATGACACAAACACACCTATTGGATGGACAAGATTGGTTAGAAACCCTAATTGGACAAGAATAAGCCAAGGGATGACGAAAATGACCTAAATGTTCATCCAATGACACAAACACACCTGTTGGATGAACAAGATTGGTTAGAAACCCTAATTTGACAAGAATAAGCTCAAGGAGGACGAAAATGACCTAATTGTTCATCCAATGACACAAACACACCTATTGGATGTACAAGATTGGTTAAAAACCTTAATTGGAAAAGAATAAGCCTATGGAGACCGAAAATGACCTAATTATTCATCCAATTACACAAATGAACTTATTCAATGCACAAGATTGGTTAGAAACCCTAATTGGACAAGAATAAGCCTAGGGAAGACGAATATGACCTAATTGTTCATCCAAAGACACAAATGAACTTATTTGATGCACAAGATTGGTTGAAAACCCTAATTGGACAAGAATAAGCCTAGGGAGGACGAAAATGACCTAAATGTTCATCCAATGACACAAACACACCTATTGGATGGACAAGATTGGTTAGAAACCCTAATTGGACAAGAATAAGCCAAGGGAAGACGAAAATGATCTAAATGTTCATCCAATGACACAAACACACTTGTTGGATGAACAAGACTGGTTAGAAACCCTAATTTGACAAGAATAAGCTCAAGGAGGACGAAAATGACCTAATTGTTCATCCAATGACACAAACACACCTATTGGATGTACAAGATTGGTTAAAAACCTTAATTGGAAAAGAATCAGCCTATGGAGACCGAAAATGACCTAATTATTCATCCAATTACACAAATGAACTTATTCAATGCACAAGATTTGTTAGAAACCCTAATTGGACAAGAATAAGCCTAGGGAAGACGAATATGACCTCATTGTTCATCCAAAGACACAAATGAACTTATTTGATGCACAAGATTGGTTGAAAACCCTAATTGGACAAGAATAAGCCAAGGAAGGACGAAAATGACCTAAATGTTCATCCAATGAAACAAACACACCTATTGGATGCACAAGATTGGTTAGAAACCCTAATTGGACAAGAATAAGCCTAGGGAGGACGAAAATGACCTAAATGTTCATCCAATGACACAAACACACCTATTGGATGCACAAGAATGGTTAGAAACCCTAATTGGACAACAACAAGCCAAGGGATGACGAAAATGACCTAAATGTTCATTAAATGACACAAACACACCTATTGGATGCACAAAATTGGTTAAAAACCCTAATTGGAAAAGAATAAGCCTAGGGAGACTGAAAATCAGCTAATTGTTCATCCAATGACACAAACACACCTATTGGATGCACAAGATTAGTTAGAAACCCTAATTCGACAAGAATAAGCCTAGGGAGGACGAAAATGACCTAATTGTTAATCCAAAGACACAAATGAATTTATTTGATGCACAAGATTGGTTGAAAACCCTAATTGGACAAGAATAAGCCTAGGGAGGACGAAATTGACCTAAATGTTCATCCAATGAAACAAACACACCTATTGGATGCACAAGATTCGTTAAAAACCCTAATTAGACAAGAATAAGCCAAGGGCGGTCGAAAATGACCAAAATATTCATCCAATGACACAAACACACCTATTGAATGCACAAGATTGGTTAGAAACCCTAATTGGACAAGAATAAGCCAAGGGATGAAGAAAATGATCTAAATGTTCATCAAATGACACAAACACACCTATTGGATGCAAAAGATTGGTTAAAAACCCTAATTGGAAACGAATAAGCCTATGGAGACCGAAAATGGCCTAATTATTCATCCAATTACACAAATGAACTTATTCAATGCATAAGATTGGTTAGAAACCTTAATTGGACAAGAATAAGCATAGGGAAGACGAATATGACCTAATTGTTCATCCAATGACACAAATACACCTATTGGATGTACAAGATTGGTTAAAAACCTTAATTGGAAAAGCATAAGCCTATGGAGACCGAAAATGATCTAATTATTCATCCAATTACACAAATGAACTTATTCAATGCACAAGATTGGTTAGAAACCTTAATTGGACAAGAATAAGCCTAGGGAAGACGAATATGACCTAATTGTTCAGCCAAAGACACAAATGAACTTATTTGATGCACAAGATTGGTTGAAAACCCTAATTGGACAAGAATAAGCCAAGGAAGGACGAAAATGACCTAAATGTTCATCCAATGAAACAAACACTCCTATTGGATGCACAAGATTGGTTAGAAACCCTAATTGGACAAGAATAAACCAAGGGATGACGAAATTGACCTAAATGTTCATCCAATGACACAATCACACCTGTTGGATGAACAAGGTTGGTTAGAAACCCTAATTTGACAGGAATAAGCTTAAGGAGGACGAAAATGACCTAATTGTTCATCCAATGACACAAACACACCTATTGGATGTACAAGATGGGTTAAAAACCTTAATTGGACAAGAATAAGCCTAGGGAAGACGAATATGACCTAATTGTTCATCCAAAGACACAAATGAACTTATTTGATGCACAAGATTGGTTGAAAACCCTAATTGGAGAAGAATAAGCCTAGGGAGGACGAAAATGACCTTAATGTTCATCCAATGACACAAACACACCTATTGGATACACAAAATTGGTTAGAAACCCTAATTGGAAAAGAATAAGCCTATGGAGACCAAAAATGACCTAATTGTTCATCCAATTACACAAATGAACTTATTCAATGCACAAGATTGGTTAGAAACTCTAATTGGAAAAGAATAAGCCTAGGGAGACTGAAAATGAGCTAATTGTTCATCCAATGACACAAACACACCTATTGGATGCACAAGATTAGTTAGAAACCCTAATTGGACAAGAATAAGCCTAGGGAGGACGAAAATGACCTAATTGTTAATCCAAACACACAAATGAACTTATTTGATGCATAAGATTTGTTGAAAACACTAATTGGACAAGAATAAGCCTAGGGAGGACGAAAATGACCTAAATGTTCATCCAATGACACAAACACACCTATTGGATGCACAAGATTGGTTAGAAACCCTAATAGGACAAGAACAAGCCAAGGGATGACGAAAATGACCTAAATGTTCATCAAATGACACAAACACACCTATTGGATGCACAAAATTGGTTAAAAACCCTAATTGGAAAAGAATAAGCCTAGGGAGACCGAAAATGAGCTAATTGTTCATCCAATGACACAAACACACCTATTGGATGCACAAGATTAGTTAGAAACCCTAATTGGACAAGAATAAGCCTAGGGAGGACGAAAATGACCTAATTGTTAATCCAAAGACACAAATGAACTTATTTGATGCACAAGATTGGTTGAAAACCCTAATTGGACATGAATAACCCTAGGGAGGACGAAATTGACCTAAATGTTCATCCAATGACCCAAACACACCTATTGGATGCACAAGATTGGTTAGAAACCCTAATTGGACAAGAACAAGCCAAGGGATGACGAAAATGACCTAAATGTTCATCAAATGACACAAACACACCTATTGAATGCATAAGATGGGTTCGAAACCCTAATTGGACAAGAATAAGCCTAGGGAGGACGAAAATGACCTAAATGTTCGTCCAACGATACAAATGAACTTATTCGATGCACAAGATTAGTTGAAAACCCTAATTGGACAAGAATAAGCCTAGGGAGGACGAAAATGACCTAAATGTTCATCAAATGACACAAACACACCTATTGGATGGACAAGATTGGTTAGAAACCCTAATTGGACAAGAATAAGCCTAGGGAGGACGAAAATGACCTAAATGTTCATCCAATGACCCAAACACACCTATTGGATGCACAAGATTGGTTAGAAACCCTAATTGGACAAGAACAAGCCAAGGGATGACGAAAATGACCTAAATGTTCATCAAATGACACAAACACACCTACTGGATGCACAAATTTGGTTAAAAACCTTAATTGGAAAAGAATAAGCCTAGGGAGACTGAAAATGAGCTAATTGTTCATCCAATGACACAAACACATCTATTGGATGCACAAGATTAGTTAGAAACCCTAATTGGACAAGAATAAGCCTAGGGAGGACGAAAATGACCTAATTGTTAATCCAAAGACACAAATGAACTTATTTGATGCACAAGATTGGTTGAAAACCCTAATTGGACAAGAATAACCCTAGGGAGGACGAAAATGACCTAAATGTTCATCCAATGACACAAACACACCTATTGGATGCACAAGATTCGTTAAAAACCCTAATTAGACAAGAATAAGCCAACGGAGGTCGAAAATGACCAAAATGTTCATCCAATGACACAAACACACCTATTGAATGCACAAGATTGGTTAGAAACCCTAATTGGACAAGAATAAGCCAAGGGATGACGAAAATGACCTAAATGTTCATCCAATGACACAAACACACCTGTTGGATGAACAAGATTGGTTAGAAACCCTAATTTGACAAGAATAAGCTCAAGGAGGACGAAAATGACCTAATTGTTCATCCAATGACACAAACACACCTATTGGATGTACAAGATTGGTTAAAAACCTTAATTGGAAAAGAATAAGCCTATGGAGACCGAAAATGACCTAATTATTCATCCAATTACACAAATGAACTTATTCAATGCACAAGATTGGTTAGAAACCCTAATTGGACAAGAATAAGCCTAGGGAACACGAATATGACCTAATTGTTCATCCAAAGACACAAATGAACTTATTTGATGCACAAGATTGGTTGAAAACCCTAATTGGACAAGAATAAGCCTAGGGAGGACGAAAATGACCTAAATGTTCATCCAATGACACAAACACACCTATTGGATGGACAAGATTGGTTAGAAACCCTAATTGGACAAGAATAAGCCAAGGGAAGACGAAAATGATCTAAATGTTCATCCAATGACACAAACACACTTGTTGGATGAACAAGATTGGTTAGAAACCCTAATTTGACAAGAATAAGCTCAAGGAGGACGAAAATGACCTAATTGTTCATCCAATGACACAAACACACCTATTGGATGTACAAGATTGGTTAAAAACCTTAATTGGAAAAGAATCAGCCTATGGAGACCGAAAATGACCTAATTATTCATCCAATTACACAAATGAACTTATTCAATGCACAAGATTTGTTAGAAACCCTAATTGGACAAGAATAAGCCTAGGGAAGACGAATATGACCTCATTGTTCATCCAAAGACACAAATGAACTTATTTGATGCACAAGATTGGTTGAAAACCCTAATTGGACAAGAATAAGCCAAGGGAGGACGAAAATGACCTAAATGTTCATCCAATGACACAAACACACCTATTGGATGCACAAGATTGGTTAGAAACCCTAATTGGACAAGAACAAGCCAAGGGATGACGAAAATGACCTAAATGTTCATCAAATGACACAAACACACCTACTGGATGCACAAATTTGGTTAAAAACCCTAATTGGAAAAGAATAAGCCTAGGGAGACTGAAAATGAGCTAATTGTTCATCCAATGACACAACCACACCTATTGGATGCACAAGATTAGTTAGAAACCCTAATTTGACAAGAATAAGCTCAAGGAGGACGAAAATGACCTAATTGTTCATCCAATGACACAAACACACCTATTGGATGTACAAGATTGGTTAAAAACCTTAATTGGAAAAGAATCAGCCTATGGAGACCGAAAATGACCTAATTATTCATCCAATTACACAAATGAACTTATTCAATGCACAAGATTTGTTAGAAACCCTAATTGGACAAGAATAAGTCTAGGGAAGACGAATATGACCTCATGGTTCATCCAAAGACACAAATGAACTTATTTGATGCACAAGATTGGTTGAAAACCCTAATTGGACAAGAATAAGCCAAGGAAGGACGAAAATGACCTAAATGTTCATCCAATGAAACAAACACACCTATTGGATGCACAAGATTGGTTAGAAACCCTAATTGGACAAGAATAAGCCTAGGGAGGACGAAAATGACCTAAATGTTCATCCAATGACACAAACACAATTATTGGATGCACAAGATTGGTTAGAAACCCTAATTGGACAAGAACAAGCCAAGGGATGACGAAAATGACCTAAATGTTCATCAAATGACACAAACACACCTACTGGATGCACAAATTTGGTTAAAAACCCTAATTGGAAAAGAATAAGCCTAGGGAGACTGAAAATGAGCTAATTGTTCATCCAATGACACAAACACACCTCTTGGATGCACAAGATTAGTTAGAAACCCTAATTGGACAAGAATAAGCCTAGGGAGGACGAAAATGACCTAATTGTTAATCCAAAGACACAAATGAACTTATTTGATGCACAAGATTGGTTGAAAACCCTAATTGGACATGAATAACCCTAGGGAGGACGAAATTGACCTAAATGTTCATCCAATGACCCAAACACACCTATTGGATGCACAAGATTGGTTAGAAACCCTAATTGGACAAGAACAAGCCAAGGGATGACGAAAATGACCTAAATGTTCATCAAATGACACAAACACACCTATTGAATGCATAAGATGGGTTCGAAACCCTAATTGGACAAGAATAAGCCTAGGGAGGACGAAAATGACCTAAATGTTCGTCCAACGATACAAATGAACTTATTCGATGCACAAGATTAGTTGAAAACCCTAATTGGACAAGAATAAGCCTAGGGAGGACGAAAATGACCTAAATGTTCATCAAATGACACAAACACACCTATTGGATGGACAAGATTGGTTAGAAACCCTAATTGGACAAGAATAAGCCTAGGGAGGACGAAAATGACCTAAATGTTCATCCAATGACCCAAACACACCTATTGGATGCACAAGATTGGTTAGAAACCCTAATTGGACAAGAACAAGCCAAGGGATGACGAAAATGACCTAAATGTTCATCAAATGACACAAACACACCTACTGGATGCACAAATTTGGTTAAAAACCTTAATTGGAAAAGAATAAGCCTAGGGAGACTGAAAATGAGCTAATTGTTCATCCAATGACACAAATACATCTATTGGATGCACAAGATTAGTTAGAAACCCTAATTGGACAAGAATAAGCCTAGGGAGGACGAAAATGACCTAATTGTTAATCCAAAGACACAAATGAACTTATTTGATGCACAAGATTGGTTGAAAACCCTAGTTGGACAAGAATAACCCTAGGGAGGACGAAATTGACCTAAATGTTCATCCAATGACACAAACACACCTATTGGATGCACAAGATTAGTTAAAAACCCTAATTAGACAAGAATAAGCCAACGGAGGTCGAAAATGACCAAAATGTTCATCCAATGACACAAACACACCTATTGAATGCACAAGATTGGTTAGAAACCCTAATTGGACAAGAATAAGCCAAGGGATGACGAAAATGATCTAAATGTTCATCCAATGACACAAACACACCTGTTAGATGAACAAGATTGGTTAGAAACCCTAATTTGACAAGAATAAGCTTAAGGAGGAAGAAAATGACCTAATTGTTCATCCAATGACACAAACACACCTATTGGATGTACAAGATTGGTTAAAAACCCTAATTGGAAAAGAATAAGCCTATGGAGACCGAAAATGACCTAATTATTCATCCAATTACACAAATGAACTTATTCAATGCATAAGATTGGTTAGAAACCTTAATTGGACAAGAATAAGCCTAGGGAGGATGAAAATGACCTAAATGTTCATCCAATGACACAAACAAAACTATTGGATGCACAAGATTCGTTAAAAACCCTAATTAGACAAGAATAAGCCTAGGGAGGTCGAAAATGACCAAAATGTTTATCCAATGACACAAACACACCTGTTGAATGCTCAAGATTGGTTAGAAACCCTAATTGGACAAGAATAAGCCAAGGGATGACGAAAATGACCTAAATGTTCATCCAAAGACACAAATGAACTTATTTGATGCACAAGATTGGTTGAAAACCCTAATTGGACAAGAATAAGCCTAGGGAGGACGAAAATGACCTAAATGTTCATCCAATGACACAAACACACCTATTGGATGGACAAGATTGGTTAGAAACCCTAATTGGACAAGAATAAGCCAAGGGATGACGAAAATGACCTAAATGTTCATCCAATGACACAAACACACCTATTGGATGTACAAGATTGGTTAAAAACCTTAATTGGAAAAGAATAAGCCTATGGAGACCGAAAATGACCTAATTATTCATCCAATTACACAAATGAACTTATTCAATGCACAAGATTGGTTAGAAACCCTAATTGGACAAGAATAAGCCTAGGGAAGACGAATATGACCTAATTGTTCATCCAAAGACACAAATGAACTTATTTGATGCACAAGATTGGTTGAAAACCCTAATTGGACAAGAATAAGCCTAGGGAGGACGAAAATGACCTAAATGTTCATCCAATGACACAAACACACCTGTTGGATGAACAAGATTGGTTAGAAACCCTAATTTGACAAGAATAAGCTCAAGGAGGACGAAAATGACCTAATTGTTCATCCAATGACACAAACACACCTATTGGATGTACAAGATTGGTTAAAAACCTTAATTGGAAAAGAATAAGCCTATGGAGACCGAAAATGACCTAATTATTCATCCAATTACACAAATGAACTTATTCAATGCACAAGATTGGTTAGAAACCCTAATTGGACAAGAATAAGCCTAGGGAAGACGAAAATGACCTAATTGTTCATCCAAAGACACAAATGAACTTATTTGATGCACAAGATTGGTTGAAAACCCTAATTGGACAAGAATAAGCCTAGGGAGGACGAAAATGACCTAAATGTTCATCCAATGACACAAACACACCTATTGGATGGACAAGATTGGTTAGAAACCCTAATTGGACAAGAATAAGCCAAGGGAAGACGAAAATGACCTAAATGTTCATCCAATGACACAAACACACCTGTTGGACGAACAAGATTGGTTAGAAACCCTAATTTGACAAGAATAAGCTCAAGGAGGACGAAAATGACCTAATTGTTCATCCAATGACACAAACACACCTATTGGATGTACAAGATTGGTTAAAAACCTTAATTGGAAAAGAATAAGCCTATGGAGACCGAAAATGACCTAATTATTCATCCAATTACACAAATGAACTTATTCAATGCACAAGATTGGTTAGAAACCCTAATTGGACAAGAATAAGCCTAGGGAAGACGAATATGACCTAATTGTTCATCCAAAGACACAAATGAACTTATTTGATGCACAAGATTGGTTGAAAACCCTAATTGGACAAGAATAAGCATAGGGAGGACGAAAATGACCTAAATGTTCATCAAATGACACAAACACACCTATTGGATGGACAAGATTGGTTAGAAACCCTAATTGGACGAGAATAAGCCTAGGGAGGACGAAAATGACCTAAATGTTCATCCAATGACCCAAACACACCAATTGGATGCACAAGATTGGTTAGAAACCCTAATTGGACAAGAACAAGCCAAGGGATGACGAAAATGACCTAAATGTTCATCCAATGACACAAACACACCTATTGGATGCACAAGATTGGTTAAAAACCCTAATTGGAAAAGAATAAGCCTATGGAGACCGAAAATGACCTAGTTGTTCATCCAATTACACAAATGAACTTATTAAATGCACAAGATTGGTTAGAAACCCTAATTGGATAAGAATAAGCCTAGGGAGGACGAAAATGACCTAATTGTTAATCCAAAGACACAAAATGACCTAAATGTTCATCCAAAGACACAAATGAACTTATTTGATGCACAAGATTGGTTGAAAACCCTAATTGGACAAGAATAAGCCTAGGGAGGACGAAAATGACCTAAATGTTCATCCAATGACACAAACACACCTATTGGATGGACAAGATTGGTTAGAAACCCTAATTGGACAAGAATAAGCCAAGGGAAGACGAAAATGACCTAAATGTTCATCCAATGACACAAACACACCTGTTGGACGAACAAGATTGGTTAGAAACCCTAATTTGACAAGAATAAGCTCAAGGAGGACGAAAATGACCTAATTGTTCATCCAATGACACAAACACACCTATTGGATGTACAAGATTGGTTAAAAACCTTAATTGGAAAAGAATAAGCCTATGGAGACCGAAAATGACCTAATTATTCATCCAATTACACAAATTAACTTATTCAATGCACAAGATTTGTTAGAAACCCTAATTGGACAAGAATAAGCCTAGGGAAGACGAATATGACCTAATTGTTCATCCAATGACACAAACACACCTATTGGATGTACAAGATTGGTTAAAAACCTTAATTGGAAAAGAATAAGCTTATGGAGACCGAAAATGACCTAATTATTCATCCAATTACACAAATGAACTTATTCAATGCACAAGATTGGTTAGAAACCGTAATTGGACAAGAATAAGCCTAGGGAAGACGAATATGACCTAATTGTTCATCCAAAGACACAAATGAACTTATTTGATGCACAAGATTGGTTGAAAACCCTAATTGGACAAGAATAAGCCAAGGAAGGACGAAAATGACCTAAATGTTCATCCAATGAAACAAAAACACCTATTGGATGCACAAGATTGGTTAGAAACCCTAATTGGACAAGAATAAGCCTAGGGCGGACGAAATTGACCTAAATGTTCATCCAATGACACAAACACACCTATTGGATGAAGAAGATTCCTTAAAAACCCTAATTAGACAAGAATAAGCCAAGGGAGGTCGAAAATGACCTAAATGTTCATCCAATGACACAAACACACCTATTGGATGCACAAGATTCGTTGAAAACCCTAATTGGACAAGAATAAGCCTAGGGAGGACGAATATGACCTAATTGTTCATCCAAAGACACAAATGAACTTATTTGATGCACAAGATTGGTTGAAAACCCTAATTGGACAAGAATAAGCCAAGGAAGGATGAAAATGACCTAAATGTTCATCCAATGAAACAAACACACCTATTGGATGCACAAGATTGGTTAGAAACCCTAATTGGACAAGAATAAGCCTAGGGAGGACGAAAATGACCTAAATGTTCATCCAATGACACAAACACGCCTATTGGATGCACATGATTCGTTGAAAACCCTAATTGGACAAGAATAAGCCTAGGGAGGACGGAAACGACGTAAATGTTCATCCAAAGATACAAATGAACTTATTCGATGCACAAGATTGGTTGAAAACCCTAATTGGACAAGAATAAGCCTAGGGAGGACGAAAATGACCTAAATGTTCATCCAATGACACAAACACACCTATTGGATGGACAAGATTGGTTAGAAACCCTAATTGGACAAGAATAAGCCAAGGGATGACGAAAATGACCTAAATGTTCATCCAATGACACAAACACACCTGTTGGATGAACAAGATTAGTTAGAAACCGTAATTTGACAAGAATAAGCTCAAGGAGGACGAAAATGACCTAATTGTTCATCCAATGACACAAACACACCTATTGGATGTACAAGATTGGTTAAAAACCTTAATTGGAAAAGAATAAGCCTATGGAGACCGAAAATGACCTAATTATTCATCCAATTACACAAATGAACTTATTCAATGCACAAGATTGGTTAGAAACCCTAATTGGACAAGAATAAGCCTAGGGAAGACGAATATGACCTAATTGTTCATCCAAAGACACAAATGAACTTATTTGATGCACAAGATTGGTTGAAAACCCTAATTGGACAAGAATAAGCCTAGGGAGGACGAAAATGACCTAAATGTTCATCCAATGACACAAACACACTTATTGGATGGACAAGATTGGTTAGAAACCCTAATTGGACAAGAATAAGCCAAGGGAAGACGAAAATGATCTAAATGTTCATCCAATGACACAAACACACTTGTTGGATGAACAAGATTGGTTAGAAACCCTAATTTGACAAGAATAAGCTCAAGGAGGACGAAAATGACCTAATTGTTCATCCAATGACACAAACACACCTATTGGATGTACAAGATTGGTTAAAAACCTTAATTGGAAAAGAATCAGCCTATGGAGACCGAAAATGACCTAATTATTCATCCAATTACACAAATGAACTTATTCAATGCACAAGATTTGTTAGAAACCCTAATTGGACAAGAATAAGCCTAGGGAAGACGAATATGACCTCATTGTTCATCCAAAGACACAAATGAACTTATTTGATGCACAAGATTGGTTGAAAACCCTAATTGGACAAGAATAAGCCAAGGAAGGACGAAAATGACCTAAATGTTCATCCAATGAAACAAACACACCTATTGGATGCACAAGATTGGTTAGAAACCCTAATTGGACAAGAATAAGCCTAGGGAGGACGAAAATGACCTAAATGTTCATCCAATGACACAAACACACTTATTGGATGCACAAGATTGGTTAGAAACCCTAATTGGACAAGAACAAGCCAAGGGATGACGAAAATGACCTAAATGTTCATCAAATGACACAAACACACCTACTGGATGCACAAATTTGGTTAAAAACCCTAATTGGAAAAGAATAAGCCTAGGGAGACTGAAAATGAGCTAATTGTTCATCCAATGACACAACCACACCTATTGGATGCACAAGATTAGTTAGAAACCCTAATTTGACAAGAATAAGCTCAAGGAGGACGAAAATGACCTAATTGTTCATCCAATGACACAAACACACCTATTGGATGTACAAGATTGGTTAAAAACCTTAATTGGAAAAGAATCAGCCTATGGAGACCGAAAATGACCTAATTATTCATCCAATTACACAAATGAACTTATTCAATGCACAAGATTTGTTAGAAACCCTAATTGGACAAGAATAAGTCTAGGGAAGACGAATATGACCTCATGGTTCATCCAAAGACACAAATGAACTTATTTGATGCACAAGATTGGTTGAAAACCCTAATTGGACAAGAATAAGCCAAGGAAGGACGAAAATGACCTAAATGTTCATCCAATGAAACAAACACACCTATTGGATGCACAAGATTGGTTAGAAACCCTAATTGGACAAGAATAAGCCTAGGGAGGACGAAAATGACCTAAATGTTCATCCAATGACACAAACACAATTATTGGATGCACAAGATTGGTTAGAAACCCTAATTGGACAAGAACAAGCCAAGGGATGACGAAAATGACCTAAATGTTCATCAAATGACACAAACACACCTACTGGATGCACAAATTTGGTTAAAAACCCTAATTGGAAAAGAATAAGCCTAGGGAGACTGAAAATGAGCTAATTGTTCATCCAATGACACAAACACACCTATTGGATGCACAAGATTAGTTAGAAACCCTAATTTGACAAGAATAAGCTCAAGGAGGACGAAAATGACCTAATTGTTCATCCAATGACACAAACACACCTATTGGATGTACAAGATTGGTTAAAAACCTTAATTGGAAAAGAATCAGCCTATGGAGACCGAAAATGACCTAATTATTCATCCAATTACACAAATGAACTTATTCAATGCACAAGATTTGTTAGAAACCCTAATTGGACAAGAATAAGCCTAGGGAAGACGAATATGACCTCATTGTTCATCCAAAGACACAAATGAACTTATTTGATGCACAAGATTGGTTGAAAACCCTAATTGGACAAGAATAAGCCAAGGAAGGACGAAAATGACCTAAATGTTCATCCAATGAAACAAACACACCTATTGGATGCACAAGATTGGTTAGAAACCCTAATTGGACAAGAATAAGCCAAGGGAGGACGAAAATGACCTAAATGTTCATCCAATGACACAAACACACCTATTGGATGCACAAGATTGGTTAGAAACCCTAATTGGACAAGAACAAGCCAAGGGATGACGAAAATGACCTAAATGTTCATCAAATGACACAAACACACCTACTGGATGCACAAATTTGGTTAAAAACCCTAATTGGAAAAGAATAAGCCTAGGGAGACTGAAAATGAGCTAATTGTTCATCCAATGGCACAAACACACCTATTGGATGCACAAGATTAGTTAGAAACCCTAATTGGACAAGAATAAGCCTAGGGAGGACGAAAATGACCTAATTGTTAATCCAAAGACACAAATGAACTTATTTGATGCACAAGATTGGTTGAAAACCCTAATTGGACATGAATAACCCTAGGGAGGACGAAATTGACCTAAATGTTCATCCAATGACCCAAACACACCTATTGGATGCACAAGATTGGTTAGAAACCCTAATTGGACAAGAACAAGCCAAGGGATGACGAAAATGACCTAAATGTTCATCAAATGACACAAACACACCTATTGAATGCATAAGATGGGTTCGAAACCCTAATTGGACAAGAATAAGCCTAGGAAGGACGAAAATGACCTAAATGTTCGTCCAACGATACAAATGAACTTATTCCATGCACAAGATTAGTTGAAAACCCTAATTGGACAAGAATAAGCCTAGGGAGGACGAAAATGACCTAAATGTTCATCAAATGACACAAACACACCTATTGGATGGACAAGATTGGTTAGAAACCCTAATTGGACAAGAATAAGCCTAGGGAGGACGAAAATGACCTAAATGTTCATCCAATGACCCAAACACACCTATTGGATGCACAAGATTGGTTAGAAACCCTAATTGGACAAGAACAAGCCAAGGGATGACGAAAATGACCTAAATGTTCATCAAATGACACAAACACACCTACTGGATGCACAAATTTGGTTAAAAACCTTAATTGGAAAAGAATAAGCCTAGGGAGACTGAAAATGAGCTAATTGTTCATCAAATGACACAAACACATCTATTGGATGCACAAGATTAGTTAGAAACCCTAATTGGACAAGAATAAGCCTAGGGAGGACGAAAATGACCTAATTGTTAATCCAAAGACACAAATGAACTTATTTGATGCACAAGATTGGTTGAAAACCCTAATTGGACAAGAATAACCCTAGGGAGGACGAAATTGACCTAAATGTTCATCCAATGACACAAACACACCTATTGGATGCACAAGATTCGTTAAAAACCCTAATTAGACAAGAATAAGCCAACGGAGGTCGAAAATGACCAAAATGTTCATCCAATGACACAAACACACCTATTGAATGCACAAGATTGGTTAGAAACCCTAATTGGACAAGAATAAGCCAAGGGATGACGAAAATGACCTAAATGTTCATCCAATGACACAAACACACCTGTTGGATGAACAAGATTGGTTAGAAACCCTAATTTGACAAGAATAAGCTCAAGGAGGACGAAAATGACCTAATTGTTCATCCAATGACACAAACACACCTATTGGATGTACAAGATTGGTTAAAAACCTTAATTGGAAAAGAATAAGCCTATGGAGACCGAAAATGACCTAATTATTCATCCAATTACACAAATGAACTTATTCAATGCACAAGATTGGTTAGAAACCCTAATTGGACAAGAATAAGCCTAGGGAACACGAATATGACCTAATTGTTCATCCAAAGACACAAATGAACTTATTTGATGCACAAGATTGGTTGAAAACCCTAATTGGACAAGAATAAGCCTAGGGAGGACGAAAATGACCTAAATGTTCATCCAATGACACAAACACACCTATTGGATGGACAAGATTGGTTAGAAACCCTAATTGGACAAGAATAAGCCAAGGGAAGACGAAAATGATCTAAATGTTCATCCAATGACACAAACACACTTGTTGGATGAACAAGATTGGTTAGAAACCCTAATTTGACAAGAATAAGCTCAAGGAGGACGAAAATGACCTAATTGTTCATCCAATGACACAAACACACCTATTGGATGTACAAGATTGGTTAAAAACCTTAATTGGAAAAGAATCAGCCTATGGAGACCGAAAATGACCTAATTATTCATCCAATTACACAAATGAACTTATTCAATGCACAAGATTTGTTAGAAACCCTAATTGGACAAGAATAAGCCTAGGGAAGACGAATATGACCTCATTGTTCATCCAAAGACACAAATGAACTTATTTGATGCACAAGATTGGTTGAAAACCCTAATTGGACAAGAATAAGCCAAGGAAGGACGAAAATGACCTAAATGTTCATCCAATGAAACAAACACACCTATTGGATGCACAAGATTGGTTAGAAACCCTAATTGGACAAGAATAAGCCAAGGGAGGACGAAAATGACCTAAATGTTCATCCAATGACACAAACACACCTATTGGATGCACAAGATTGGTTAGAAACCCTAATTGGACAAGAACAAGCCAAGGGATGACGAAAATGACCTAAATGTTCATCAAATGACACAAACACACCTACTGGATGCACAAATTTGGTTAAAAACCCTAATTGGAAAAGAATAAGCCTAGGGAGACTGAAAATGAGCTAATTGTTCATCCAATGGCACAAACACACCTATTGGATGCACAAGATTAGTTAGAAACCCTAATTGGACAAGAATAAGCCTAGGGAGGACGAAAATGACCTAATTGTTAATCCAAAGACACAAATGAACTTATTTGATGCACAAGATTGGTTGAAAACCCTAATTGGACATGAATAACCCTAGGGAGGACGAAATTGACCTAAATGTTCATCCAATGACCCAAACACACCTATTGGATGCACAAGATTGGTTAGAAACCCTAATTGGACAAGAACAAGCCAAGGGATGACGAAAATGACCTAAATGTTCATCAAATGACACAAACACACCTATTGAATGCATAAGATGGGTTCGAAACCCTAATTGGACAAGAATAAGCCTAGGGAGGACGAAAATGACCTAAATGTTCGTCCAACGATACAAATGAACTTATTCGATGCACAAGATTAGTTGAAAACCCTAATTGGACAAGAATAAGCCTAGGGAGGACGAAAATGACCTAAATGTTCATCAAATGACACAAACACACCTATTGGATGGACAAGATTGGTTAGAAACCCTAATTGGACAAGAATAAGCCTAGGGAGGACGAAAATGACCTAAATGTTCATCCAATGACCCAAACACACCTATTGGATGCACAAGATTGGTTAGAAACCCTAATTGGACAAGAACAAGCCAAGGGATGACGAAAATGACCTAAATGTTCATCAAATGACACAAACACACCTACTGGATGCACAAATTTGGTTAAAAACCTTAATTGGAAAAGAATAAGCCTAGGGAGACTGAAAATGAGCTAATTGTTCATCCAATGACACAAATACATCTATTGGATGCACAAGATTAGTTAGAAACCCTAATTGGACAAGAATAAGCCTAGGGAGGACGAAAATGACCTAATTGTTAATCCAAAGACACAAATGAACTTATTTGATGCACAAGATTGGTTGAAAACCCTAGTTGGACAAGAATAACCCTAGGGAGGACGAAATTGACCTAAATGTTCATCCAATGACACAAACACACCTATTGGATGCACAAGATTAGTTAAAAACCCTAATTAGACAAGAATAAGCCAACGGAGGTCGAAAATGACCAAAATGTTCATCCAATGACACAAACACACCTATTGAATGCACAAGATTGGTTAGAAACCCTAATTGGACAAGAATAAGCCAAGGGATGACGAAAATGATCTAAATGTTCATCCAATGACACAAACACACCTGTTAGATGAACAAGATTGGTTAGAAACCCTAATTTGACAAGAATAAGCTTAAGGAGGAAGAAAATGACCTAATTGTTCATCCAATGACACAAACACACCTATTGGATGTACAAGATTGGTTAAAAACCCTAATTGGAAAAGAATAAGCCTATGGAGACCGAAAATGACCTAATTATTCATCCAATTACACAAATGAACTTATTCAATGCATAAGATTGGTTAGAAACCTTAATTGGACAAGAATAAGCCTAGGGAGGATGAAAATGACCTAAATGTTCATCCAATGACACAAACAAAACTATTGGATGCACAAGATTCGTTAAAAACCCTAATTAGACAAGAATAAGCCTAGGGAGGTCGAAAATGACCAAAATGTTTATCCAATGACACAAACACACCTGTTGAATGCTCAAGATTGGTTAGAAACCCTAATTGGACAAGAATAAGCCAAGGGATGACGAAAATGACCTAAATGTTCATCCAAAGACACAAATGAACTTATTTGATGCACAAGATTGGTTGAAAACCCTAATTGGACAAGAATAAGCCTAGGGAGGACGAAAATGACCTAAATGTTCATCCAATGACACAAACACACCTATTGGATGCACAAGATTGGTTAGAAACCCTAATTGGACAAGAATAAGCCAAGGGAAGACGAAAATGACCTAAATGTTCATCCAATGACACAAACACACCTGTTGGACGAACAAGATTGGTTAGAAACCCTAATTTGACAAGAATAAGCTCAAGGAGGACGAAAATGACCTAATTGTTCATCCAATGACACAAACACACCTATTGGATGTACAAGATTGGTTAAAAACCTTAATTGGAAAAGAATAAGCCTATGGAGACCGAAAATGACCTAATTATTCATCCAATTACACAAATGAACTTATTCAATGCACAAGATTGGTTAGAAACCCTAATTGGACAAGAATAAGCCTAGGGAAGACGAATATGACCTAATTGTTCATCCAAAGACACAAATGAACTTATTTGATGCACAAGATTGGTTGAAAACCCTAATTGGACAAGAATAAGCATAGGGAGGACGAAAATGACCTAAATGTTCATCAAATGACCCAAACACACCTATTGGATGGACAAGATTGGTTAGAAACCCTAATTGGACGAGAATAAGCCTAGGGAGGACGAAAATGACCTAAATGTTCATCCAATGACCCAAACACACCAATTGGATGCACAAGATTGGTTAGAAACCCTAATTGGACAAGAACAAGCCAAGGGATGACGAAAATGACCTAAATGTTCATCAAATGACATAAACACACCTACTGGATGCACAAATTTGGTTAAAAACCTTAATTGGAAAAGAATAAGCCTAGGGGGACTGAAAATGAGCTAATTGTTCATCCAATGACACAAACACATCTATTGGATGCACAAGATTAGTTAGAAACCCTAATTGGACAAGAATAAGCCTAGGGAGGACGAAAATGACCTAATTGTTAATCCAAAGACACAAAATGACCTAAATGTTCATCCAAAGACACAAATGAACTTATTTGATGCACAAGATTGGTTGAAAACCCTAATTGGACAAGAATAAGCCTAGGGAGGACGAAAATGACCTAAATGTTCATCCAATGACACAAACACACCTATTGGATGGACAAGATTGGTTAGAAACCCTAATTGGACAAGAATAAGCCAAGGGAAGACGAAAATGACCTAAATGTTCATCCAATGACACAAACACACCTGTTGGACGAACAAGATTGGTTAGAAACCCTAATTTGACAAGAATAAGCTCAAGGAGGACGAAAATGACCTAATTGTTCATCCAATGACACAAACACACCTATTGGATGTACAAGATTGGTTAAAAACCTTAATTGGAAAAGAATAAGTCTATGGAGACCGAAAATGACCTAATTATTCATCCAATTACACAAATGAACTTATTCAATGCACAAGATTGGTTAGAAACCCTAATTGGACAAGAATAAGCCTAGGGAAGACGAATATGACCTAATTGTTCATCCAAAGACACAAATGAACTTATTTGATGCACAAGATTGGTTGAAAACCCTAATTGTTACAAGAATAAGCCAAGGAAGGACGAAAATGACCTAAATGTTCATCCAATGGAACAAACACTCCTATTGGATGCACAAGATTGGTTAGAAACCCTAATTGGACAACAATAAGCCAAGGGATGACGAAATTGACCTAAATGTTCATCGAATGACACAAACACACCTGTTGGATGAACAACATTGGTTAGAAACCCTAATTTGACAGGAATAAGCTTAAGGAGGACGAAAATGACCTAATTGTTCATCCAATGACACAAACACACCTATTGGATGCACAAAATTGGTTAGAAACCCTAATTGGAAAAGAATAAGCCTATGGAGACCGAAAATGACCTAATTGTTCATCCAATTACACAAATGAACTTATTCAATGCACAAGATTGGTTAGAAACCCTAATTGGACAAGAATAAGCCTAGGGAAGACGAATATGACCTAATTGTTCATCCAAAGACACAAATGAACTTATTTGATGCACAAGATTGGTTGAAAACCCTAATTGGACAAGAATAAGCCAAGGATGGACGAAAATGACCTAAATGTTCATCCAATGAAACAAACACTCCTATTGGATGCACAAGATTGGTTAGAAACCCTAATTGGACAAGAATAAGCCAAGGGATGACGAAATTGACCTAAATGTTGATCCAATGACACAAACACACCTATTGGATGTACAAGATTGGTTAAAAACCTTAATTGGAAAAGAATAAGCCAATGGAGACCGAAAATGACCTAATTATTCATCCAATTACACAAATGAACTTATTCAATGCACAAGATTGGTTAGAAACCCTAATTGGACAAGAATAAGCCTAGGGAAGACGAATATGACCTAATTGTTCATCCAAAGACACAAACACAACTATTGGATGCACAAGATTCGTTAAAAACCCTAATTGGACAAGAATAAGCCTAGGGAGGACGAAAATGACCAAAATGTTCATCCAATGACACAAACACACCTATTGAATGCACAAGATTGGTTAGAAACCCTAATTGGACAAGAATAAACCAAGGGATGACGAAATTGACCTAAATGTTCATCCAATGACACAATCACACCTGTTGGATGAACAAGGTTGGTTAGAAACCCTAATTTGACAGGAATAAGCTTAAGGAGGACGAAAATGACCTAATTGTTCATCCAATGACACAAACACACCTATTGGACGTACAAGATTGGTTAAAAACCTTAATTGGACAAGAATAAGCCTAGGGAAGACGAATAGGACCTAATTGTTCATCCAAAGACACAAATGAACTCATTTGATGCACAAGATTAGTTGAAAACCCTAATTGGACAAGAATAAGCCTAGGGAGGACGAAAATGACCTAAATGTTCATCCAATGACACAAACACACCTATTGGATGCAAAAAATTGGTTAGAAACCCTGATTGGAAAAGAATAAGCCTATGGAGACCGAAAATGACCTAATTGTTCATCCAATTACACAAATGAACTTATTCAATGCACAAGATTGGTTAGAAACCCTAATTGGACAAGAATAAGCCTAGGGAAGACGAATATGACCTAATTGTTCATCCAAAGACACAAATGAACTTATTTGATGCACAAGATTGGTTGAAAACCCTAATTGGACAAGAATAAGCCAAGGAAGGACGAAAATGACCTAAATGTTCGTCCAATGAAACAAACACACCTATTGGATGCACAAGATTGGTTAGAAACCCTAATCGGACAAGAATAAGCCTAGGGAGGACGAAAATGACCTAAATGTTCATCCAATGACACAAACACACCTATTGGATGCACAAGATTGGTTAGAAACCCTAATTGGACAAGAACAAGCCAAGGGATGACGAAAATGACCTAAATGTTCATCAAATGACACAAACACACCTACTGGATGCACAAATTTGGTTAAAAACCTTAATTGGAAAAGAATAAGCCTAGGGAGACTGAAAATGAGCTAATTGTTCATCCAATGACACAAACACATCTATTGGATGCACAAGATTAGTTAGAAACCCTAATTGGACAAGAATAAGCCTAGGGAGGACGAAAATGACCTAATTGTTAATCCAAAGACACAAATGAACTTATTTGATGCACAAGATTGGTTGAAAACCCTAATTGGACATGAATAACCCTAGGGAGGACGAAATTGACCTAAATGTTCATCCAATGACCCAAACACACCTATTGGATGCACAAGATTGGTTAGAAACCCTAATTGGACAAGAACAAGCCAAGGGATGACGAAAATGACCTAAATGTTCATCAAATGACACAAACACACCTATTGAATGCATAAGATGGGTACGAAACCCTAATTGGAAAAGAATAAGCCTAGGGAGACTGAAAATGAGCTAATTGTTCATCCAATGACACAAACACACCTATTGGATGCACAAGATTAGTTAGAAACCCTAATTGGACAAGAATAAGCCTATGGAGGACGAAAATGACCTAATTGTTAATCCAAAGACACAAATGAACTTATTTGATGCACAAGATTGGTTGAAAACCCTAATTGGACAAGAATAAGCCAAGGAAGGACGAAAATGACCTAAATGTTCGTCCAATGAAACAAACACACCTATTGGATGCACAAGATTGGTTAGAAACCCTAATCGGACAAGAATAAGCCTAGGGAGGACGAAAATGACCTAAATGTTCATCCAATGACACAAACACACCTATTGGATGCACAAGATTGGTTAGAAACCCTAATTGGACAAGAACAAGCCAAGGGATGACGAAAATGACCTAAATGTTCATCAAATGACACAAACACACCTATTGGATGCACAAAATTGGTTAGATACCCTAATTGGAAAAGAATAAGCCTATGGAGACCGAAAATGACCTAATTGTACATCCAATTACACTAATGAACTTATTCAATGCACAAGATTGGTTAGAAACCCTAATTGGACAAGAATAAGCCTAGGGAAGACGAATATGACCTAATTGTTCATCCAAAGACACAAATGAACTTATTTGATGCACAAGATTGGTTGAAAACCCTAATTGGACAAGAATAAGCCAAGGAAGGATGAAAATGAGCTAATTGTTCATCCAATGACACAAACACACCTATTGGATGCACAAGATTAGTTAGAAAACCTAATTGGACAAGAATAAGCCTAGGGAGGACGAAAATGACCTAATTGTTAATCCAAACACACAAATGAAGTTATTTGATGCATAAGATTGGTTGAAAACCCTAATTGGACAAGAATAAGCCTAGGGAGGACGAAAATGACCTAAATGTTCATCCAATGACACAAACACACCTATTGGATGCACAAGATTGGTTGAAAACCCTAATTGGACAAGAATAAGTCTAGGGAGGACGGAAATGACCTAAATGTTCGTCCAATGACACAAACACACCTATTGGATGGACAAGATTGGTTAGAAACCCTAATTGGACAAGAATAAGCCTAGGGAGGTCGAAAATGACCAAAATGTTCTTCCAATGACACAAACACACCTATTGAATGCACAACATTGGTTAGAAACCCTAATTGGACAAGAATAAGCCAAGGGATGACGATAATGACCTAAATGTTCATCCAATGACAGAAACACACCTATTGGATGCACAAGATTGGTTAAAAACCCTAATTGGAAAAGAATAAGCCTATGGAGGACGAAAATGACCTAATTGTTAATCCAAACACACAAATGAAGTTATTCGATGCACAAGATTGGTTGAAAACCCTAATTGGACAAGAATAAGCCTAGGGAGGATGAAAATGACCTAAATGTTCATCCAATGAAACAAACACACCTGTTGGATGCACAAGATTCGTTAAAAACCCTAATTAGACAAGAATAAGCCTAGGGAGGTCGAAAATGACCAAAATGTTCATCCAATGACACAAACACACCTATTGAATGCACAAGATTGGTTAGAAACCCTAATTGGACAAGAATAAGCCAAGGGATGACGAAAATGACCTAAATGTTCATCCAATGACACAAACACACCTGTTGGATGAACAAGATTGGTTAGAAACCCTAATTTGACAAGAATAAGCTTAAGGAGGACGAAAATGACCTAATTGTTCATCCAATGACACAAACACACCTATTGGATGTACAAGATTGGTTAAAAACCTTAACTGGAAAAGAATAAGCCTATGGAGACCGAAAATGACCTAATTATTCATCCAATTACACAAATGAACTTATTCAATGCACAAGATTGGTTAGAAACCCTAATTGGACAAGAATAAGCCTAGGGAAGACTAATATGACCTAATTGTTCATCCAAAGACACAAACACAACTATTGGATGCACAAGATTCGTTAAAAACCCTAATTGGACAAGAATAAGCCTAGGGAGGACGAAAATGACCAAAATGTTCATCCAATGACACAAACACACCTATTAAATGCACAAGATTGGTTAGAAACCCTAATTGGACAAGAATAAACCAAGTGATGACGAAATTGACCTAAATGTTCATCCAATGACACAATCACACCTGTTGGATGAACAAGGTTCGTTAGAAACCCTAATTTGACAGGAATAAGCTTAAGGAGGACGAAAATGACCTAATTGTTCATCCAATGACACAAACACACCTATTGGACGTACAAGATTGGTTAAAAACCTTAATTGGACAAGAATAAGCCTAGGGAAGACAAATAGGACCTAATTGTTCATCCAAAGACACAAATGAACTCATTTGATGCACAAGATTGGTTGAAAACCCTAATTGGACAAGAATAAGCCAAGGAAGGACGAAAATGACCTAAATGTTCATCCAATGAAACAAACACACCTATTGGATGCACAAGATTGGTTAGAAACCCTAATTGGACAAGAATAAGCCTAGGGATGTCGAAAATGACCAAAATGTTCATCCAATGACACAAACACACCTATTGAATGCACAAGATTGGTTAGAAACCCTAATTGGACAAGAATAAGCCAAGGGATGACGAAAATGACCTAATTGTTCATCCAATGACACAAACACACCTATTGGATGTACAAGATTGGTTAAAAACCCTAATTGGAAAAGAATAAGCCTATGGAGACCGAAAATGACCTAATTATTCATCCAAATACACAAATGAACTTATTCAATGCATAAGATTGGTTAGAAACCTTAATTGGACAAGAATAAGCCTAGGGAAGACGAATATGACCTAATTGTTCATCCAATGACACAAACACACCTATTGGATGTACAAGATTGGTTAAAAACCTTAATTGGAAAAGAATAAGCCTATGGAGACCGAAAATGACCTAATTATTCATCCAATTACACAAATGAACTTATTCAATGCACAAGATTGGTTAGAAACCCTAATTGGACAAGAATAAGCCTAGGGAAGACGAATATGACCTAATTGTTCAGCCAAAGACACAAATGAACTTATTTGATGCACAAGATTGGTTGAAAACCCTAATTGGACAAGAATAAGCCTAGGGAGGACGAAAATGACCTAAATGTTCATCAAATGACACAAACACACCTATTGGATGGACAAGATTGGTTAGAAACCCTAATTGGAC
>JBBPBS010000077.1:409023-494285 GCA_037974835.1 Cicer judaicum
CTAAATGTTCATCCAATGACACAAACACACCTGTTAGATGAACAAGATTGGTTAGAAACCCTAATTTGACAAGAATAAGCTTAAGGAGGAAGAAAATGACCTAATTGTTCATCCAATGACACAAACACACCTATTGGATGTACAAGATTGGTTAAAAACCCTAATTGGAAAAGAATAAGCCTATGGAGACCGAAAATGACCTAATTATTCATCCAATTACACAAATGAACTTATTCAATGCATAAGATTGGTTAGAAACCTTAATTGGACAAGAATAAGCCTAGGGAGGATGAAAATGACCTAAATGTTCATCCAATGACACAAACAAAACTATTGGATGCACAAGATTCGTTAAAAACCCTAATTAGACAAGAATAAGCCTAGGGAGGTCGAAAATGACCAAAATGTTTATCCAATGACACAAACACACCTGTTGAATGCTCAAGATTGGTTAGAAACCCTAATTGGACAAGAATAAGCCAAGGGATGACGAAAATGACCTAAATGTTCATCCAAAGACACAAATGAACTTATTTGATGCACAAGATTGGTTGAAAACCCTAATTGGACAAGAATAAGCCAAGGAAGGACGAAAATGACCTAAATGTTCATCCAATGAAACAAACACACCTATTGGATGCACAAGATTGGTTAGAAACCCTAATTGGACAAGAATAAGCCTAGGGAGGACGAAAATGACCTAAATGTTCATCCAATGACACAAACACACCTATTGGATGCACAAGATTGGTTAGAAACCCTAATAGGACAAGAACAAGCCAAGGGATGACTAAAATGACCTAAATGTTCATCAAATGACACAAACACACCTATTGGATGCACAAAATTGGTTAAAAACCCTAATTGGAAAAGAATAAGCCTAGGGAGACTGAAAATGAGCTAATTGTTCATCCAATGACACAAACACACCTATTGGATGCACAAGATTAGTTAGAAACCCTAATTGGACAAGAATAAGCCTAGGGAGGACGAAAATGACCTAATTGTTAATCCAAACACACAAATGAACTTATTTGATGCATAAGATTTGTTGAAAACACTAATTGGACAAGAATAAGCCTAGGGAGGACGAAAATGACCTAAATGTTCATCCAATGACACAAACACACCTATTGGATGCACATGATTCGTTGAAAACCCTAATTGGACAAGAATAAGCCTAGGGAGGACGGAAACGACGTAAATGTTCATCCAAAGATACAAATGAACTTATTCGATGCACAAGATTGGTTGAAAACCCTAATTGGACAAGAATAAGCCTAGGGAGGACGAAAATGACCTAAATGTTCATCCAATGACACAAACACACCTATTGGATGGACAAGATTGGTTAGAAACCCTAATTGGACAAGAATAAGCCAAGGGATGACGAAAATGACCTAAATGTTCATCCAATGACACAAACACACCTATTGGATGTACAAGATTGGTTAAAAACCTTAATTGGAAAAGAATAAGCCTATGGAGACCGAAAATGACCTAATTATTCATCCAATTACACAAATGAACTTATTCAATGCACAAGATTGGTTAGAAACCCTAATTGGACAAGAATAAGCCTAGGGAAGACGAATATGACCTAATTGTTCATCCAAAGACACAAATGAACTTATTTGATGCACAAGATTGGTTGAAAACCCTAATTGGACAAGAATAAGCCTAGGGAGGACGAAAATGACCTAAATGTTCATCCAATGACACAAACACACCTATTGGATGGACAAGATTGGTTAGAAACCCTAATTGGACAAGAATAAGCCAAGGGAAGACGAAAATGATCTAAATGTTCATCCAATGACACAAACACACTTGTTGGATGAACAAGATTGGTTAGAAACCCTAATTTGACAAGAATAAGCTCAAGGAGGACGAAAATGACCTAATTGTTCATCCAATGACACAAACACACCTATTGGATGTACAAGATTGGTTAAAAACCTTAATTGGAAAAGTATCAGCCTATGGAGACCGAAAATGACCTAATTATTCATCCAATTACACAAATGAACTTATTCAATGCACAAGATTTGTTAGAAACCCTAATTGGACAAGAATAAGCCTAGGGAAGACGAATATGACCTCATTGTTCATCCAAAGACACAAATGAACTTATTTGATGCACAAGATTGGTTGAAAACCCTAATTGGACAAGAATAAGCCAAGGAAGGACGAAAATGACCTAAATGTTCATCCAATGAAACAAACACACCTATTGGATGCACAAGATTGGTTAGAAACCCTAATTGGACAAGAATAAGCCTAGGGAGGACGAAAATGACCTAAATGTTCATCCAATGACACAAACACACCTATTGGATGCACAAGATTGGTTAGAAACCCTAATTGGACAAGAATAAGCCAAGGGAAGACGAAAATGACCTAAATGTTCATCCAATGACACAAACACACCTGTTGGACGAACAAGATTGGTTAGAAACCCTAATTTGACAAGAATAAGCTCAAGGAGGACGAAAATGACCTAATTGTTCATCCAATGACACAAACACACCTATTGGATGTACAAGATTGGTTAAAAACCTTAATTGGAAAAGAATAAGCCTATGGAGACCGAAAATGACCTAATTATTCATCCAATTACACAAATGAACTTATTCAATGCATAAGATTGGTTAGAAACCTTAATTGGACAAGAATAAGCCTAGGGAAGACGAATATGACCTAATTGTTCATCCAATGACACAAACACACCTATTGGATGTACAAGATTGGTTAAAAACCTTAATTGGAAAAGAATAAGCCTATGGAGACCGAAAATGACCTAATTATTCATCCAATTACACAAATGAACTTATTCAATGCACAAGATTGGTTAGAAACCCTAATTGGACAAGAATAAGCCTAGGGAAGACGAATATGACCTAATTGTTCATCCAAAGACACAAACACAACTATTGGATGCACAAGATTCGTTAAAAACCCTAATTGGACAAGAATAAGCCTAGGGAGGACGAAAATGACCAAAATGTTCATCCAATGACACAAACACACCTATTGAATGCACAAGATTGGTTAGAAACCCTAATTAGACAAGAATAAAGCAAGGGATGACGAAATTGACCTAAATGTTCATCCAATGACCCAATCACACGTGTTGGATGAACAAGGTTGGTTAGAAACCCTAATTTGACAGGAATAAGCTTAAAGAGGACGAAAATGACCTAATTGTTCATCCAATGACACAAACACACCTATTGGACGTACAAGATTGGTTAAAAACCTTAATTGGACAAGAATAAGCCTAGGGAAGACGAATAGGACCTAATTGTTCATCCAAAGACACAAATGAACTCATTTGATGCACAAGATTAGTTGAAAACCCTAATTGGACAAGAATAAGCCTAGGGAGGACGAAAATGACCTAAATGTTCATCCAATGACACAAACACACCTATTGGATGCACAAAATTGGTTAGAAACCCTGATTGGAAAAGAATAAGCCTATGGAGACCGAAAATGACCTAATTGTTCATCCAATTACACAAATGAACTTATTCAATGCACAAGATTGGTTAGAAACCCTAATTGGACAAGAATAAGCCTAGGGAAGACGAATATGACCTAATTGTTCATCCAAAGACACAAATGAACTTATTTGATGCACAAGATTGGTTGAAAACCCTAATTGGACAAGAATAAGCCAAGGAAGGACGAAAATGACCTAAATGTTCGTCCAATGAAACAAACACACCTATTGGATGCACAAGATTGGTTAGAAACCCTAATCGGACAAGAATAAGCCTAGGGAGGACGAAATTGACCTAAATGTTCATCCAATGACACAAACACACCTGTTGGATGCACAAGATTGGTTAGAAACCCTAATTGGACAAGAACAAGCCAAGGGATGACGAGAATGACCTAAATGTTCATAAAATGACACAAACAGACCTATTGGATGCACAAAATTGGTTAAAAACCCTAATTGGAAAAGAATAAGCCTAGGGAGACTGAAAATGAGCTAATTGTTCATCCAATGACACAAATGAACTCATTTGATGCACAAGATTGGTTAGAAACCCTAATTGGACAAGAATAAGCCTATGGAGGACGAAAATGACCTAATTGTTAATCCAAAGACACAACTGAACTTATTTGATGCACAAGATTGGTTGAAAACCCTAATTGGACAAGAATAAGCCTATGGAGACCGAAAATGACCTAATTGTTCATCCAATGAAACAAACACTCCTATTGGATGCACAAGATTGGTTAGAAACCCTAATTGGACAAGAATAAGCCAAGGGATGACGAAATTGACCTAAATGTTGATCCAATGACACAAACACACCTATTGGATGTACAAGATTGGTTAAAAACCTTAATTGGAAAAGAATAAGCCTATGGAGACCGAAAATGACCTAATTATTCATCCAATTACACAAATGAACTTATTCAATGCACAAGATTGGTTAGAAACCCTAATTGGACAAGAATAAGCCTAGGGAAGACGAATATGACCTAATTGTTCAGCCAAAGACACAAATGAACTTATTTGATGCACAAGATTGGTTGAAAACCCTAATTGGACAAGAATAAGCCTAGGGAGGACGAAAATGACCTAAATGTTCATCAAATGACACAAACACACCTATTGGATGGACAAGATTGGTTAGAAACCCTAATTGGACGAGAATAAGCCTAGGGAGGACGAAAATGACCTAAATGTTCATCCAATGACCCAAACACACCAATTGGATGCACAAGATTGGTTAGAAACCCTAATTGGACAAGAACAAGCCAAGGGATGACGAAAATGACCTAAATGTTCATCAAATGACACAAACACACCTACTGGATGCACAAATTTGGTTAAAAACCTTAATTGGAAAAGAATAAGCCTAGGGAGACTGAAAATGAGCTAATTGTTCATCCAATGACACAAACACATCTATTGGATGCACAAGATTAGTTAGAAACCCTAATTGGACAAGAATAAGCCTAGGGAGGACGAAAATGACCTAATTGTTAATCCAAAGAATAAGCCAACGGAGGTCGAAAATGACCAAAATGTTCATCCAATGACACAAACACACCTATTGAATGCACAAGATTGGTTAGAAACCCTAATTGGACAAGAATAAGCCAAGGGATGACGAAAATGATCTAAATGTTCATCCAATGACACAAACACACCTGTTAGATGAACAAGATTGGTTAGAAACCCTAATTTGACAAGAATAAGCTTAAGGAGGAAGAAAATGACCTAATTGTTCATCCAATGACACAAACACACCTATTGGATGTACAAGATTGGTTAAAAACCCTAATTGGAAAAGAATAAGCCTATGGAGACCGAAAAAGACCTAATTATTCATCCAATTACACAAATGAACTTATTCAATGCATAAGATTGGTTAGAAACCTTAATTGGACAAGAATAAGCCTAGGGAGGATGAAAATGACCTAAATGTTCATCCAATGACACAAACAAACCTATTGGATGCACAAGATTCGTTAAAAACCCTAATTAGACAAGAATAAGCCTAGGGAGGTCGAAAATGACCAAAATGTTTATCCAATGACACAAACACACCTGTTGAATGCTCAAGATTGGTTAGAAACCCTAATTGGACAAGAATAAGCCAAGGGATGACGAAAATGACCTAATTGTTCATCCAAAGACACAAATGAACTTATTTGATGCACAAGATTGGTTGAAAACCCTAATTGGACAAGAATAAGCCTAGGGAGGACGAAAATGACCTAAATGTTCATCAAATGACACAAACACACCTATTGGATGGACAAGATTGGTTAGAAACCCTAATTGGACAAGAATAAGCCTAGGGAGGACGAAAATGACCTAAATGTTCATCCAATGAAACAAACACACCTATTGGATGCACAAGATTGGTTAGAAACCCTAATTGGACAAGAATAAGCCTAGGGCGGACGAAATTGACCTAAATGTTCATCCAATGACACAAACACACCTATTGGATGAAGAAGATTCGTTAAAAACCCTAATTAGACAAGAATAAGCCAAGGGAGGTCGAAAATGACCTAAATGTTCATCCAATGACACAAACACACCTATTGAATGCACAAGATTGGTTAGAAACCCTAATTGGACAAGAATAAGCCTAGGGAGGACGGAAAGGACCTAAATGTTCGTCCAAAGATACAAATGAACTTATTCGATGCACAAGATTGGTTGAAAACCCTAATTGGACAAGAATAAGCCTTGGGAGGACGAAAATGACCAAAATGTTCTTCCAATGACACAAACACACCTATTGAATGCACAAGATTGGTTAGAAACCCTAATTGGACAAGAATAAGCCAAGGGATGACGAAAATGACCTAAATGTTCATCCAATGACACAAACACACCTATTGGATGCACAAGATTGGTTAAAAACCCTAATTGGAAAAGAATAAGCCTATGGAGACCGAAAATGACCTAGTTGTTCATCCAATTACACAAATGAACTTATTAAATGCACAAGATTGGTTAGAAACCCTAATTGGATAAGAATAAGCCTAGGGAGGACGAAAATGACCTAATTGTTAATCCAAAGACACAAAATGACCTAAATGTTCATCCAAAGACACAAATGAACTTATTTGATGCACAAGATTGGTTGAAAACCCTAATTGGACAAGAATAAGCCTAGGGAGGACGAAAATGACCTAAATGTTCATCCAATGACACAAACACACCTATTGGATGGACAAGATTGGTTAGAAACCCTAATTGGACAAGAATAAGCCAAGGGAAGACGAAAATGACCTAAATGTTCATCCAATGACACAAACACACCTATTGGACGAACAAGATTGGTTAGAAACCCTAATTTGACAAGAATAAGCTCAAGGAGGACGAAAATGACCTAATTGTTCATCCAATGACACAAACACACCTATTGGATGTACAAGATTGGTTAAAAACCTTAATTGGAAAAGAATAAGCCTATGGAGACCGAAAATGACCTAATTATTCATCCAATTACACAAATGAACTTATTCAATGCACAAGATTGGTTAGAAACCCTAATTGGACAAGAATAAGCCTAGGGAAGACGAATATGACCTAATTGTTCATCCAAAGACACAAATGAACTTATTTGATGCACAAGATTGGTTGAAAACCCTAATTGTTACAAGAATAAGCCAAGGAAGGACGAAAATGACCTAAATGTTCATCCAATGGAACAAACACTCCTATTGGATGCACAAGATTGGTTAGAAACCCTAATTGGACAACAATAAGCCAAGGGATGACGAAATTGACCTAAATGTTCATCGAATGACACAAACACACCTGTTGGATGAACAACATTGGTTAGAAACCCTAATTTGACAGGAATAAGCTTAAGGAGGACGAAAATGACCTAATTGTTCATCCAATGACACAAACACACCTATTGGATGCACAAAATTGGTTAGAAACCCTAATTGGAAAAGAATAAGCCTATGGAGACCGAAAATGACCTAATTGTTCATCCAATTACACAAATGAACTTATTCAATGCACAAGATTGGTTAGAAACCCTAATTGGACAAGAATAAGCCTAGGGAAGACAAATATGACCTATATGTTCATCCAAAGACACAAATGAACTTATTTAATGCACAAGATTGGTTGAAAACCCTAATTGGACAAGAATAAGCCAAGGAAGGACGAAAATGACCTAAATGTTCATCCAATGAAACAAACACACCTATTGGATGCACAAGATTGGTTAGAAACCCTAATTGGACAAGAATAAGCCTAGGGACGACGAAAATGACCTAAATGTTCATCAAATAACACAAACACACCTATTGGATGCACAAAATTGGTTAAAAACCCTAATTGGAAAAGAATAAGCCTAGGGAGACTGAAAATGAGCTAATTGTTCATCCAATGACACAAACACACCTATTGGATGCACAAGATTAGTTAGAAACCCTAATTCGACAAGAATAAGCCTAGGGAGGACGAAAATGACCTAATTGTTAATCCAAAGACACAAATGAATTTATTTGATGCACAAGATTGGTTGAAAACCCTAATTGGACAAGAATAAGCCTAGGGAGGACGAAATTGACCTAAATGTTCATCCAATGACACAAACACACCTATTGGATGCACAAGATTCGTTAAAAACCCTAATTAGACAAGAATAAGCCAAGGGAGGTCGAAAATGACCAAAATGTTCATCCAATGACACAAACACACCTATTGAATGCACAAGATTGGTTAGAAACCCTAATTGGACAAGAATAAGCCAAGGGATGACGAAAATGACCTAAATGTTCATCCAATGACACAAACACACCTATTGGATGCACAAGATTGGTTAAAAACCCTAATTGGAAAAGAATAAGCCTAGGGAGACCGAAAATGACCTAATTGTTCATCCAATGACACAAACACACCTATTGGATGCACAAGATTGGTTAGAAACCCTAATTGGACAAGAATAAGCCTAGGGAGGACGAAAATGACCTAAATGTTCATCCAATGACACAAACACACCTATTGGATGCAGAAGATTTGTTGAAAACCCTATTTGGACTAGAATAAGCCTAGGGACGACAAAAATGACCTAAATGTTCATCCAATGACACAAACACACCTATTGGATGCACAAGATTGGTTAGAAACCCTAATTGGACAAGAATAAGCCTAGGGAGGACGAAAATGACCTAAATGTTCATCCAATGACCCAAACACACCTATTGGATGCACAAGATTGGTTAGAAACCCTAATTGGACAAGAACAAGCCAAGGGATGACGAAAATGACCTAAATGTTCATCAAATGACACAAACACACCTACTGGATGCACAAATTTGGTTAAAAACCTTAATTGGAAAAGAATAAGCCTAGGGAGACTGAAAATGAGCTAATTGTTCATCCAATGACACAAACACATCTATTGGATGCACAAGATTAGTTAGAAACCCTAATTGGACAAGAATAAGCCTAGGGAGGACGAAAATGACCTAATTGTTAATCCAAAGACACAAATGAACTTATTTGATGCACAAGATTGGTTGAAAACCCTAATTGGACATGAATAACCCTAGGGAGGACGAAATTGACCTAAATGTTCATCCAATGACCCAAACACACCTATTGGATGCACAAGATTGGTTAGAAACCCTAATTGGACAAGAACAAGCCAAGGGATGACGAAAATGACCTAAATGTTCATCAAATGACACAAACACACCTATTGAATGCATAAGATGGGTACGAAACCCTAATTGGAAAAGAATAAGCCTAGGGAGACTGAAAATGAGCTAATTGTTCATCCAATGACACAAACACACCTATTGGATGCACAAGATTAGTTAGAAACCCTAATTGGACAAGAATAAGCCTAGGGAGGACGAAAATGACCTAATTGTTAATCCAAAGACACAAATGAACTTATTTGATGCATAAGATTGGATGAAAACTCTAATTGGACAAGAATAAGCCTAGGGAGGACGAAAATGTCCTAATTGTTCATCCAATGACACAAACACACCTATTGGATGCACAAGATTCGTTAAAAACCCTAATTAGACAAGAATAAGCCTAGGGAGGTCGAAAATGACCAAAATGTTCATCCAATGACACAAACACACCTATTGGATGCACAAGATTAGTTAGAAACCCTAATTGGACAAGAATAAGCCTAGGGAGGACGAAAATGACCTAATTGTTCATCCAAAGACACAAATGAACTAATTCGATGCACAAGATTGGTTGAAAACCCTAATCGGACAAGAATCAGCCTAGGGAGGACGAAAATGACCTTAATGTTCATCCAATGACACAAACACACCTATTGGATGCACAAGATTCGTTGAAAACCATAATTGGACAAGAATAAGCCTAGGGAGGACGGAAACGACCTAAATGTTCGTCCAAAGATACAAATGAACTTATTCGATGCACAACATTGGTTGAAAACCCTAATTGGACAAGAATAAGCCTAGGGAGGACGAAAATGACCTAAATGTTCATCCAATGACACAAACACACCTATTGGATGGACAAGATTGGTTAGAAACCCTAATTGGACAAGAATAAGCCTAGGGAGGTCGAAAATGACCAAAATGTTCTTCCAATGACACAAACACACCTATTGAATGCACAAGATTGGTTAGAAACCCTAATTGGACAAGAATAAGCCAAGGGATGACGAAAATGACCTAAATGTTCATCCAATGACACAAACACACCTATTGGATGCACAAGATTGGTTAAAAACCCTAATTGGAAAAGAATAAGCCTATGGAGACCGAAAATGACCTAGTTGTTCATCCAATTACACAAATGAACTTATTAAATGCAAAAGATTGGTTAGAAACCCTAATTGGACAAGAATAAGCCTAGGGAAGACGAATATGACCTAATTGTTCATCCAAAGACACAAATGAACTTATTTGATGCACAAGATTGGTTGAAAACCCTAATTGGACAAGAATAAGCCAAGGAAGGATGAAAATGAGCTAATTGTTCATCCAATGACACAAACACACCTATTGGATGCACAAGATTAGTTAGAAAACCTAATTGGACAAGAATAAGCCTAGGGAGGACGAAAATGACCTAATTGTTAATCCAAACACACAAATGAAGTTATTTGATGCATAAGATTGGTTGAAAACCCTAATTGGACAAGAATAAGCCTAGGGAGGACGAAAATGACCTAAATGTTCATCCAATGACACAAACACACCTATTGGATGCACAAGATTGGTTGAAAACCCTAATTGGACAAGAATAAGTCTAGGGAGGACGGAAATGACCTAAATGTTCGTCCAATGACACAAACACACCTATTGGATGGACAAGATTGGTTAGAAACCCTAATTGGACAAGAATAAGCCTAGGGAGGTCGAAAATGACCAAAATGTTCATCCAATGACACAAACACACCTATTGAATGCACAAGATTGGTTAGAAACCCTAATTGGACAAGAATAAGCCAAGGGATGACGAAAATGACCTAAATGTTCATCCAATGACACAAACACACCTATTGGATGCACAAGATTGGTTAAAAACCCTAATTGGAAAAGAATAAGCCTATGGAGACCGAAAATGACCTAGTTGTTCATCCAATTACACAAATGAACTTATTAAATGCACAAGATTGGTTAGAAACCCTAATTGGATAAGAATAAGCCTAGGGAGGACGAAAATGACCTAAATGTTCATCCAATGACACAAACACACCTATTGGATTCACAAGATTGGTTAGAAACCCTAATAGGACAAGAACAAGCCAAGGGATGACGAAAATGACCTAAATGTTGATCAAATGACACAAACACACCTATTGGATGCACAAAATTGGTTAAAAACCCTAATTGGAAAAGAATAAGCCTAGGGAGACTGAAAATGAGCTAATTGTTCATCCAATGACACAAACACACCTATTGGATGCACAAGATTAGTTAGAAACCCTAATTGGACAAGAATAAGCCTAGGGAGGACGAAAATGACCTAATTGTTAATCCAAAGACACAAATGAACTGATTTGATGCATAAGATTCGATGAAAACCCTAATTGGACAAGAATAAGCCTAGGGAGGACGAAAATGACTAAATGTTCATCCAATGACACAAACACACCTATTGGATGCACAAGATTCGTTGAAAACCCTAATTGGACAAGAATAAGCCTAGGGAGGACGGAAACGACCTAAATGTTCATCCAAAGATACAAATGAACTTATTCGGTGCACAAGATTGGTTGAAAACCCTAATTGGACAAGAATAAGCCTAGGGAGGATGAAAATGACCTAAATGTTCATCCAATGACACAAACACACCTATTGGATGCACAAGATTCGTTAAAAACCCTAATTAGACAAGAATAAGCCTAGGGAGGTCGAAAATGACCAAAATGTTCATCCAATGACACAAACACACCTATTGAATGCTCAAGATTGGTTAGAAACCCTAATTGGACAAGAGTAAGCCAAGGGATGACGAAAATAACCTAAATGTTCATCCAATTACACAAACACACCTGTTGGACGAACAAGATTGGTTAGAAACCCTAATTTGACAAGAATAAGCTTAAGGAGGACGAAAATGACCTAATTGTTCATCCAATGACACAAACACACCTATTGGATGTACAAGATTGGTTAAAAACCTTAATTGGAAAAGAATAAGCCTATGGAGACCGAAAATGACCTAATTATTCATCCAATTACACAAATGAACATATTCAATGCACAAGATTGGTTAAAAACCCTAATTGGACAAGAATAAGCCTAGGGAAGACGAATATGACATAATTGTTCATCCAAACACACAAATGAACTTATTTGATGCACAAGATTGGTTGAAAACCCTAATTGGACAAGAATAAGCCAAGGAAGGACGAAAATGACCTAAATGTTCATCCAATGAAACAAACACACCTATTGGATGCACAAGATTGGTTAGAAACCCTAATTGGACAAGAATAAGCCTAGGGAGGACGAAAATGACCTAAATGTTCATCCAATGACACAAACACACCTATTGGATGCACAAGATTGGTTAGAAACCCTAATTGGACAAGAACAAGCCAAGGGATGACGAAAATGACCTAAATGTTCTTCAAATGACACAAACACACCTATTGGATGCACAAAATTGGTTAAAAACCCTAATTGGAAAAGAATAAGCCTAGGGAGACTGAAAATGAGCTAATTGTTCATCCAATGACACAAACACACCTATTGGATGCACAAGATTAGTTAGAAACCCTAATTGGACAAGAATAAGCCTAGGGAGGACGAAAATGACCTAATTGTTAATCCAAAGACACAAATGAACTTATTTGATGCACAAGATTGGTTGAAAACCCTAATTGGACAAGAATAAGCCTAGGGAGGACGAAATTGACTTAAATGTTTATCCAATGACACAAACACACCTATTGGATGCACAAGATTCGTTAAAAACCCTAATTAGACAAGAATAAACCAAGGGAGGTCGAAAATGACCAAAATGTTCATCCAATGACACAAACACACCTATTGAATGCACAAGATTGGTTAGAAACCCTAATTGGACAAGAATAAGCCAAGGGATGATGAAAATGATCTAAATGTTAATCCAATGACACAAACACACCTGTTAGATGAACAAGATTGGTTAGAAATCCTAATTTGACAAGAATAAGCTTAAGGAGGACGAAAATGACCTAATTGTTCATCCAATGACACAAACACAGCTATTGGATGTACAAGATTGGTTAAAAACCCTAATTGGAAAAGAATAAGCCTATGAAGACCGAAAATGACCTAATTATTCATCCAATTACACAAATGAACTTATTCAATGCATAAGATTGGTTAGAAACCTTAATTGGACAAGAATAAGCCTAGGGAAGACGAATATGACCTAATTGTTCATCCAAAGACACAAATGAACTTATTTGATGCACAAGATTGGTTGAAAACCCTAATTGGACAAGAATAAGCCAAGGAAGGACGAAAATGACCTAAATGTTCATCCAATGAAACAAACACACCTATTGGATGCACAAGATTGGTTAGAAACCCTAATTGGACAAGAATAAGCCAAGGAAGGACGAAAATGACCAAAATGTTCATCCAATGACACAAACACACCTATTGGATGCACAAGATTGGTTAAAAACACTAATTGGACAAGAATAAGCCTAGGGAGGACGAAAATGACCTAAATGTTCATCCAATGACACAAACACACCTATTGGATGCACAAGATTCGTTGAAAACCCTAATTGGACAAGAATAAGCCTAGGGAGGACGGAAACGACCTAAATGTTCGTCCAAAGATACAAATGAACTTATTCGATGAACAAGATTGGTTGAAAACCCTAATTGGACAAGAATAAGCCTAGGGAGGACGAAAATGACGTAAATGTTCATCCAATGACACAAACACACCTATTGGATGGACAAGATTGGTTAGAAACCCTAATTGGACAAGAATAAGCCTAGGGAGGTCGAAAATGACCAAAATGTTCTTCCAATGACACAAACACACCTATTGAATGCACAAGAATGGTTAGAAACCCTAATTGGACAAGAATAAGCCAAGGGATGACGAAAATGACCTAAATGTTCATCCAATGATACAAACACACCTATTGGATGCACAAGATTGGATAAAAACCCTAATTGGAAAAGAATAAGCCTATGGATACCGAAAATGACCTAGTTGTTCATCCAATTACACAAATGAACTTATTAAATGCACAAGATTGGTTAGAAACCCTAATTGGACAAGAATAAGCCTAGGGAAGACGATAATGACCTAATTGTTCATCCAAAGACACAAATGAACTTATTTGATGCACAAGATTGGTTGAAAACCCTAATTGGACAAGAATAAGCCAAGGAAGGATGAAAATGACCTAAATGTTCATCCAATGAAACAAACACACCTATTGGATGCACAAGATTGGTTAGAAACCCTAATAGGACAAGAACAAGCCAAGGGATGACGAAAATGACCTAAATGTTCATCAAATGACACAAACACACCTATTGGATGCACAAAATTGGTTAAAAACCCTAATTGGAAACGAATAAGCCTAGGGAGACTGAAAATGAGCTAATTGTTCATCCAATGACACAAACACACCTATTGGATGCACAAGATTAGTTAGAAACCCTAATTGGACAAGAATAAGCCTAGGGAGGACGAAAATGACCTAATTGTTAATCCAAAGACACAAATGAACTTATTTGATGCATAAGATTGGATGAAAACCCTAATTGGACAAGAATAAGCCTAGGGAGGACGAAAATGTCCCAATTGTTCATCCAATGACACAAACACACCTATTGGATGCACAAGATTCGTTAAAAACCCTAATTAGACAAGAATAAGCCTAGGGAGGTCGAAAATGACCAAAATGTTCATCCAATGACACAAACACACCTATTGGATGTACAAGATTAGTTAGAAACCCTAATTGGACAAGAATAAGCCTAGGTAGGACGAAAATGACCTAATTGTTCATCCAAAGACACAAATGAACTAATTCGATGCACCAGATTGGTTGAAAACCCCAATTGGACAAGAATAAGCCTAGGGAGGACGAAAATGACCTAAATGTTCATCCAATGACACAAACACACCTATTGGATGCACAAGATTCGTTGAAAACCCTAATTGGACAAGAATAAGCCTAGGAAAGACGAATATGACCTAATTGTTCATCCAAAGACACAAATGAACTTATTTGATGCACAAGATTGGTTGAAAACCCTAATTGGACAAGAATAAGCCAAGGAAGGACGAAAATGACCTAAATGTTCATCCAATGAAACAAACACACCTATTGGATGCACAAGATTGGTTAGAAACCCTAATTGGACAAGAATAAGCCTAGGGAGGACGAAAATGACCTAAATGTTCATCCAATGACACAAACACACCTATTGGATGCACAAGATTCGTTAAAAACCCTAATTAGACAAGAATAAGCCAAGGGAGGTCGAAAATGACCTAAATGTTCATCCAATGACACAAACACACCTATTGGATGCACAAGATTGGTTAGAAACGCTAATTGGACAAGAATAAGCCTAGGGAGGACGAAAATGACCAAAATGTTCATCCAATGACACAAACACACCTATTGAATGCACAAGATGGGTTCGAAACCCTAATTGGACAAGAATAAGCCTAGGGAGGACGAAAATGACCTAAATGTTCATCCAATGACACAAACACACCTATTGGATGGACAAGATTGGTTAGAAACCCTAATTGGACAAGAATAAGCCTAGGGAGGTCGAAAATGACCAAAATGTTCTTCCAATGACACAAACACACCTATTGAATGCACAAGATTGGTTAGAAACCCTAATTGGACAAGAATAAGCCAAGGGATGACGAAAATGACCTAAATGTTCATGCAATCACACAAACACACCTATTGGATGCACAAGATTGGTTAAAAACCCTAATTGGAAAAGAATAAGCCTATGGAGACCGAAAATGACCTAGTTGTTCATCCAATTACACAAATGAACTCATTAAATGAACAAGATTGGTTAAAAACCCTAATTGGACAAGAATAAGCCTAGGGAAGACGAATATGACCTAATTGTTCATCCAAAGACACAAATGAACTTATTTGATGCACAAGATTGGTTGAAAACCCTAATTGGACAAGAATAAGCCAAGGAAGGATGAAAACGAGCTAATTGTTCATCCAATGATACAAACACACCTAT
The DNA here is from genome assembly GCA_037974835.1 of Cicer judaicum. NCBI lineage: Eukaryota > Viridiplantae > Streptophyta > Magnoliopsida > Fabales > Fabaceae > Cicer > Cicer judaicum. The sequence goes on from JBBPBS010000077.1 coordinate 425,233, forward strand.
TGGATGCACAAGATTAGTTAGAAACCCTAATTGGACAAGAATAAGCCTAGGGAGGACGAAAATGACCTAATTGTTAATCCAAACACACAAATGAAGTTATTTGATGCATAAGATTGGTTGAAAACCCTAATTGGACAAGAATAAGCCTAGGGAGGATGAAAATGACCTAAATGTTCATCCAATGACACAAACACACCTATTGGATGCACAAGATTCGTTAAAAACCCTAATTAGACAAGAATAAGCCTAGGGAGGTCGAAAATGACCAAAATGTTCATCCAATGACACAAACACACCTATTGAATGCACAAGATTTGTTAGAAACCCTAATTGGACAAGAATAAGCCAAGGGATGACGAAAATGACCTAAATGTTCATCCAATGACACAAACACACCTGTTGGATGAACAAGATTGGTTAGAAACCCTAATTTGACAAGAATAAGCTTAAGGAGGACGAAAATGACCTAATTGTTCATCCAATGACACAAACACACCTATTGGATGTACAAGATTGGTTAAAAACCTTAATAGGAAAAGAATAAGCCTATGGAGACCGAAAATGACCTAATTATTCATCCAATTACACAAATGAACTTATTCAATGCACAAGATTGGTTAGAAACCCTAATTGGACAAGAATAAGCCTAGGGAAGATGAATATGACCTAATTGTTCATCCAAAGACACAAATGAACTTATTTGATGCACAAGATTGGTTGAAAACCCTAATTGGACAAGAATAAGCCAAGGAAGGACGAAAATGACCTAAATGTTCATCCAATGAAACAAACACACGTATTGGATGCACAAGATTGGTTAGAAATCCTAATTGGACAAGAATAAGCCTAGGGAGGACGAAAATGACCTAAATGTTCATCCAATGACAAAAACACACCTATTGGATGCACAAGATTGGTTAGAAACCCTAATTGGACAAGAATAAGCCTAGGGAGGTCGAAAATGACCAAAATGTTCTTCCAATGACACAAACACACCTATTGAATGCACAAGATTGGTTAGAAACCCTAATTGGACAAGAATAAGCCTAGGGAGGTCGAAAATGACCAAAATGTTCTTCCAATGACACAAACACACCTATTGAATGCACAAGATTGGTTAGAAACCCTAATTGGTCAAGAACAAGCCAAGGGATGACGAAAATGACCTAAATGTTCATCAAATCACACAAACACACCTATTGGATGCACAAGATTGGTTAAAAACCCTAATTGGACAAGAATAAGCCTAGGGAGACTAAAACTGAGCTAATTGTTCATCCAATGACACAAACACACGTATTGGATGCAAAAGATAGGTTAGAAACCCTAATTGGACAAGAATAAGCCTAGGGCGGTCGTAAATGACCTAAATGTTCATCCAATGACACAAACACACCAATTGAATGCACAAGATTGGTTAGAAACCCTAATTGGACAAGCATAAGCCTAGGGAGGACTAAAATGACCAAAAAGTTCATCCAATGACACAAACACACCTATTGAATGCACAAGATGGGTTCGAAACCCTAATTGGACAAGAATAAGCCTAGGGAGGTTGAAAATGACCTAAATGTTCGTCCAAAGATACAAATGAACTTATTCAATGCACTAGATTGGTTGAAAACCCTAATTGGACAAGAATAAGCCTAGGGAGGACGAAAATGACCTAAATGTTCATCCAATGACACAAACACACCTATTGGATGGACATGATTGGTTAGAAACCCTAATTGGACAAGAATAAGCCTAGGGAGGTCGAAAATGACCAAAATGTTCTTCAAATGACACAAACACACCTACTGAATGCACTAGATTGGTTAGAAACCCTAATTGGACAAGAATAAGCCAAGGGATGATGAAAATGACCTAAATGTTCATCCAATGACACAAACACACCTATTGGATGCACAAGATTGGTTAAAAACCCTAACTGGAAAAGAATAAGCCTATGGAGACCGAAAATGACCTAATTGTTCATCTAATTACACAAATGAATTTATTATATGCACAAGATTGGTTAGAAACCCTAATTGGACAAGAATAAGCCTAGGGAAGACGAATATGACCTAATTGTTCATCCAAAGACACAAATGAACTTATTTGATGCACAACATTGTTTGAAAACCCTAATTGGAGAAGAATAAGCCAAGGGAAGACGAAAATGACCTAAATGTTCATCCAATGACACAAACACACCTATTGGATGGACAAGATTGGTTAGAAACCCTAATTGGACAAGAATAAGCCTAGGGAGGACGAAAATGACCTAAATGTTCGTCCAAAGATACAAATGAACTTATTCGATGCACAAGATTGGTTGAAAACCCTAATTGGACAAGAATAAGCCTAGGGAGGACGAAAATGACCTAAGTGTTCATCCAATGACACAAACACACCTATTGGATGGACAAGATTGGTTAGAAACCCTAATTGGACAAGAATAAGCCTAGGGAGGTCGAAAATTACCAAAATGTTCTTCCAATGACGCAAACACACCTATTGAATGCACAAGATTGGTTAGAAACCCTAATTGGACAAGAATAAGCCAAGGGATGACGAAAATGACCTAAATGTTCATCCAATGACACAAACACACCTATTGGATGCACAAGATTGGTTAAAAACCCTAATTGGAAAAGAATAAGCCTATGGAGACCGAAAATGACCTAATTGTTCATCCAATTACACAAATGAACTTATTAAATGCACAAGATTGGTTAGAAACCCTAATTGGACAAGAATAAGCCTAGGGAAGACGAATATGACCTAATTGTTCATCCAAAGACACAAATAAACTTATTTGATGCACAACATTGGTTGAAAACCCTAATTGGACAAGAATAAGCCAAGGGAGGACGAAAATGACCTAAATGTTAATCCGATGACACAAACACACCTATTGGATGGACAAGATTGGTTAGAAACCCTAATTGGACAAGAATAAGCCTAGGGAGGTCGAAAATGACCAAAATGTTCTTCCAATGACACAAACACACCTATTGAATGCACAAGATTGGTTAGAAACCCTAATTGGACAAGAATAAGCCAAGGGATGACGAAAATGACCAAAATGTTCATCCAATGACACAAACACACCTATTGGATGCACAAGATGGGTTCGAAACCCTAATTGGATAAGAATAAGCCTAGGGAGGACGAAAATGACCTAAATGTTCATCCAATGACACAAACACACCTATTGGATGCACAAGATTCGTTGAAAACCCTAATTGGACAAGAATAAGCCTAGGGAGGACGGAAACGACCTAAATGTAAGTCCAAAGATACAAATGAACTTATTCGATGAACAAGATTGGTTGAAAACCCTAATTGGACAAGAATAAGCCTAGGGAGGACGAAAATGACCTAAATGTTCATCCAATGACACAAACACACCTATTGGATGGACAAGATTGGTTAGAAACCCTAATTGGACAAGAATAAGCCTAGGGAGGTCGAAAATGACCAAAATGTTCTTCCAATGACCCAAACACACCTATTGAATGCACAAGATTGATTAGAAACCCTAATTGGACAAGAATAAGCCAAGGGATGACGAAAATGACCTAAATGTTCATCCAATGACACAAACACACCTATTGGATGCACAAGATTGATTAATAAGCCTATGGACAAGAATAAGCCTAGGGAGGACGAAAATGACCTAAATGTTCATCCAATGACACAAACACACCTATTGGATTCACAAGAATGGTTAGAAACCCTAATTGGACAAGAACAAGCCAAGGGATGACGAAAATGACCTAAATGTTCATCAAATAACACAAACACACCTATTGGATGCACAAGATTGGTTAAAAACCCTAATTGGACAAGAATAAGCCTAGGGAGACTAAAATGACCAAAATGTTCATCCAATGATACAAACACACCTATTGAATCCACAAGATGGGTTAGAAACCCTAATTGGACAAGAATAAGCTTAGGGAGGACGAAAATGACCTAAATGTTCGTCCAAAGATACAAATGAACTTATTCGATGCACAAGATTGGTTGAAAACCCTAATTGGACAAGAATAAGCCTAGGGAGGACGAAAATGACCTAAATGTTCATCCAATGACACAAACATACCTATTGGATGGACAAGATTGGTTAGAAACCCTAATTGGACAAGAAAAAGCCTAGGGAGGTCGAAAATGACCAAAATGTTCTTCCAATGACACAAACACACCTATTGAATGCACAAGATTGGTTAGAAACCCTAATTGGACAAGAATAAGCCAAGGGATGACGAAAATGACCTAAATATTCATCCAATGACACAAACACACCTATTGGATGCACAAGATTGGTTAAAAACCCTAATTGGAAAAGAATAAGCCTATGGATACCGAAAATGACCTAGTTGTTCATCCAATAACACAAATGAACTTATTAAATGCACAAGATTGGTTAGAAACCCTAATTGGACAAGAATAAGCCTAGGGAAGACGATAATGACCTAATTGTTCATCCAAAGACACAAATGAACTTATTTGATGCACAAGATTGGTTGAAAACCCTAATTGGACAAGAATAAGCCAAGGAAGGATGAAAATGACCTAAATGTTCATGCAATGAAACAAACACACCTATTGGATGCACAAGATTGGTTAGAAACCCTAATTGGACAAGAATAAGCCTAGGGAGGAAGAAAATGACCTAAATGTTCATCCAATGATACAAACACACCTATTGGATTCACAAGATTGGTTAGAAACCCTAATAGGACAAGAACAAGCCAAGGGATGACGAAAATGACCTAAATGTTCATCAAATGACACAAACACACCTATTGGATGCACAAAATTGGTTAAAAACCCTAATTGGAAAAGAATAAGCCTAGGGAGACTGAAAATGAGCTAATTGTTCATCCAATGACACAAACACACCTATTGGATGCACAAGATTAGTTAGAAACCCTAATTGGACAAGAATAAGCCTAGGGAGGACGAAAATGACCTAATTGTTAATCTAAAGACACAAATGAACTAATTTGATGCATAAGATTGGTTGAAAACCCTAATTGGACAAGAATAAGCCTAGGGAGGACGAAAATGAGCTAAATGTTCATCCAATGACACAAACACAGCTATTGTATGCACAAGATTCGTTGAAAACCCTAATTAGAGAAGAATAAGCCTAGGGAGGACGGAAACGACCTAAATGTTCATCCAAAGATACAAATGAACTTATTCGATGCACAAGATTGGTTGAAAACCCTAATTGGACAAGAATAAGCCTAGGGAGGATGAAAATGACCTAAATGTTCATCCAATGACACAAACACACCTATTGGATGCACAAGATTGGTTAGAAACCCTAATTGGAAAAGAATAAGCCTATGGAGACCGAAAATGACCTAATTGTTCATCCAATTACACAAATGAACTTATTCAATGAACAAGATTGGTTAGAAACCCTAATTGGACAAGAATAAGCCTAGGGAAGACGAATATGACCTAATTGTTCATCCAAAGACACAAATGAACTTATTTGATGCACAAGATTGGTTGAAAACCCTAATTGGACAAGAATAAGCCAAGGAAGGACGAAAATGACCTAAATGTTCATCCAATGAAACAAACACACCTATTGGATGCACAAGATTGGTTAGAAACCCTAATTGGACAAGAATAAGCCTAGGGAGGACGAAAATGACCTAAATGTTCATCCAATGAAACAAACACACCTATTGGATGCACAAGATTGGTTAGAAACCCTAATTGGAAAAGAATAAGCCTATGGAGACCGAAAATGACCTAATTGTTCATCCAATTACACAAATGAACTTATTAAATGCACAAGATTGGTTAGAAACCCTAATTGGACAAGAATAAGCCTAGGGAAGACGTATATGACCTAATTGTTCATCCAAAGACACAAATGAACTTATTTGATGCACACGATTGGTTGAAAACCCTAATTGGACAAGAATAAGCCAAGGAAGGACGAAAATGACCTAAATGTTCATCCAATGAAACAAACACACCTATTGGATGCACAAGATTGGTTAGAAACCCTAATTGGACAAGAATAAGCCTAGGGAGGACGAAAATGACCTAAATGTTCATCCAATGACACAAACACACCTATTGGATGCACAAGATTGGTTAAAAACCCTAATTGGACAAGAACAAGCCAAGGGATGACGAAAATGACCTAAATGTTCATCAAATGACACAAACACACCTATTGGATGCACAAAATTGGTTAAAAACCCTAATTGGAAAAGAATAAGCCTAGGGAGACTGAAAATCAGCTAATTGTTCATCCAATGACACAAACACACCTATTGGATGCACAAGATTAGTTAGAAACCCTAATTCGACAAGAATAAGCCTAGGGAGGACGAAAATGACCTAATTGTTAATCCAAAGACACAAATGAACTTATTTGATGCACAAGATTGGTTGAAAACCCTAATTGGACAAGAATAAGCCTAGGGAGGACGAAATTGACCTAAATGTTCATCCAATGACACAAACACACATATTGGATGCACAAGATTCGTTAAAAACCCTAATTGGACAAGAATAAGCCTAGGGAGGACGAAAATGACCTAAATGTTCATCCAATGACACAAACACACCTATTGGATGCACAAGATTGGTTAGAAACCCTAATTGGAAAAGAATAAGCCTATGGAGACCGAAAATGACCTAAATATTCATCCAATTACACAAATGAACTTATTAAATGCACAAGATTGGTTAGAAACCCTAATTGGACAAGAATAAGCCTAGGGAAGACGAATATGACCTAATTGTTCATCCAAAGACACAAATGAACTTATTTGATGCACAAGATTGGTTGAAAACCCTAATTGGACAAGAATAAGCCAAGGGAGGACGAAAATGACCTAAATGTTCATCCAATGAAACAAACACACCTATTGGATGCACAAGATTGGTTAGAAACCCTAATTGGACAAGAATAAGCCTAGGGAGGACGAAAATGACCTAAATGTTCATCCAATGACACAAACACACCTATTGGATGCACAAAATTGGTTAAAAACCCTAATTGGAAAAGAATAAGCCTAGGGAGACTGAAAATGAGCTAATTGTTCATCCAATGACACAAACACACCTATTGGATGCACAAGATTAGTTAGAAACCCTAATTGGACAAGAATAAGCCTAGGGAGGACGAAAATGACCTAATTGTTAATCCAAAGACACAAATGAACTTATTTGATGCATAAGATTGGATGAAAACTCTAATTGGACAAGAATAAGCCTAGGGAGGACGAAAATGTCCTAATTGTTCATCCAATGACACAAACACACCTATTGGATGCACAAGATTCGTTAAAAACCCTAATTAGACAAGAATAAGCCTAGGGAGGTCGAAAATGACCAAAATGTTCATCCAATGACACAAACACACCTATTGGATGCACAAGATTAGTTAGAAACCCTAATTGGACAAGAATAAGCCTAGGTAGGACAAAAATGACCTAATTGTTCATCCAAAGACGCAAATGAACTAATTCGATGCACCAGATTGGTTGAAAACCCCAATTGGACAAGAATAAGCCTAGGGAGGACGAAAATGACCTAAATGTTCATCCAATGACACAAACACACCTATTGGATGCATAAGATTCGTTGAAAACCCTAATTGGACAAGAATAAGCCTAGGGAGGACGAATATGACCTAATTGTTCATCCAAAGACACAAATGAACTTATTTGATGCACAAGATTGGTTGAAAACCCTAATTGGACAAGAATAAGCCAAGGAAGGATGAAAATGACCTAAATGTTCATCCAATGAAACAAACACACCTATTGGATGCACAAGATTGGTTAGAAACCCTAATTGGACAAGAATAAGCCTAGGGAGGACGAAAATGACCTAAATGTTCATCCAATGACACAAACACACCTATTGGATGCACAAGATTGGTTAGAAACCCTAATAGGACAAGAACAAGCCAAGGGATGACTAAAATGACCTAAATGTTCATCAAATGACACAAACACACCTATTGGATGCACAAAATTGGTTAAAAACCCTAATTGGAAAAGAATAAGCCTAGGGAGACTGAAAATGAGCTAATTGTTCATCCAATGACACAAACACACCTATTGGATGCACAAGATTAGTTAGAAACCCTAATTGGACAAGAATAAGCCTAGGGAGGACGAAAATGACCTAATTGTTAATCCAAACACAGAAATGAACTTATTTGATGCATAAGATTTGTTGAAAACACTAATTGGACAAGAATAAGCCTAGGGAGGACGAAAATGACCTAAATGTTCATCCAATGACACAAACACACCTATTGGATGCACATGATTCGTTGAAAACCCTAATTGGACAAGAATAAGCCTAGGGAGGACGGAAACGACGTAAATGTTCATCCAAAGATACAAATGAACTTATTCGATGCACAAGATTGGTTGAAAACCCTAATTGGACAAGAATAAGCCTAGGGAGGACGAAAATGACCTAAATGTTCATCCAATGACACAAACACACCTATTGGATGGACAAGATTGGTTAGAAACCCTAATTGGACAAGAATAAGCCAAGGGATGACGAAAATGACCTAAATGTTCATCCAATGACACAAACACACCTATTGGATGTACAAGATTGGTTAAAAACCTTAATTGGAAAAGAATAAGCCTATGGAGACCGAAAATGACCTAATTATTCATCCAATTACACAAATGAACTTATTCAATGCACAAGATTGGTTAGAAACCCTAATTGGACAAGAATAAGCCTAGGGAAGACGAATATGACCTAATTGTTCATCCAAAGACACAAATGAACTTATTTGATGCACAAGATTGGTTGAAAACCCTAATTGTTACAAGAATAAGCCAAGGAAGGACGAAAATGACCTAAATGTTCATCCAATGGAACAAACACTCCTATTGGATGCACAAGATTGGTTAGAAACCCTAATTGGACAACAATAAGCCAAGGGATGACGAAATTGACCTAAATGTTCATCGAATGACACAAACACACCTGTTGGATGAACAACATTGGTTAGAAACCCTAATTTGACAGGAATAAGCTTAAGGAGGACGAAAATGACCTAATTGTTCATCCAATGACACAAACACACCTATTGGATGCACAAAATTGGTTAGAAACCCTAATTGGAAAAGAATAAGCCTATGGAGACCGAAAATGACCTAATTGTTCATCCAATTACACAAATGAACTTATTCAATGCACAAGATTGGTTAGAAACCCTAATTGGACAAGAATAAGCCTAGGGAAGACAAATATGACCTATATGTTCATCCAAAGACACAAATGAACTTATTTAATGCACAAGATTGGTTGAAAACCCTAATTGGACAAGAATAAGCCAAGGAAGGACGAAAATGACCTAAATGTTCATCCAATGAAACAAACACACCTATTGGATGCACAAGATTGGTTAGAAACCCTAATTGGACAAGAATAAGCCTAGGGAGGACGAAAATGACCTAAATGTTCATCCAATGACACAAACACACCTATTGGATGCACAAGAATGGTTAGAAACCCTAATTGGACAACAACAAGCCAAGGGATGACGAAAATGACCTAAATGTTCATTAAATGACACAAACACACCTATTGGATGCACAAAATTGGTTAAAAACCCTAATTGGAAAAGAATAAGCCTAGGGAGACTGAAAATCAGCTAATTGTTCATCCAATGACACAAACACACCTATTGGATGCACAAGATTAGTTAGAAACCCTAATTCGACAAGAATAAGCCTAGGGAGGACGAAAATGACCTAATTGTTAATCCAAAGACACAAATGAATTTATTTGATGCACAAGATTGGTTGAAAACCCTAATTGGACAAGAATAAGCCTAGGGAGGACGAAATTGACCTAAATGTTCATCCAATGACACAAACACACCTATTGGATGCACAAGATTCGTTAAAAACCCTAATTAGACAAGAATAAGCCAAGGGAGGTCGAAAATGACCAAAATGTTCATCCAATGACACAAACACACCTATTGAATGCACAAGATTGGTTAGAAACCCTAATTGGACAAGAATAAGCCAAGGGATGACGAAAATGACCTAAATGTTCATCCAATGACACAAACACACGTGTTGGATGAACAAGATTAGTTAGAAACCCTAATTTGAATAGAATAAGCTTAAGGAGGACGAAAATGACCTAATTGTTCATCCAATGACACAAACACACCTATTGGATGTACAAGATTGGTTAAAAACCTTAATTGGAAAAGAATAAGCCTATGGAGACCGAAATGACCTAATTATTCATCCAATTACACAAATGAACTTATTCAATGCACAAGATTGGTTAGAAACCCTAATTGGACAAGAATAAGCCTAGGGAAGACGAATATGACCTAATTGTTTATCCAAAGACACAAATGAACTTATTTGATGCACAAGATTGGTTGAAAACCCTAATTGGACAAGAATAAGCCAAGGAAGGACGAAAATGACCTAAATGTTCATCCAATGAAACAAACACACCTATTGGATGCACAAGATTGGTTAGAAACCCTAATTGGACAAGAACAAGCCAAGGGATGACGAAAATGACCTAAATGTTCATCAAATGACACAAACACACCTATTGGATGCACAAAATTGGTTAGAAACCCTAATTGGAAAAGAATAAGCCTATGGAGACCGAAAATGACCTAATTGTACATCCAATTACACAAATGAACTTATTCAATGCACAAGATTGGTTAGAAACCCTAATTGGACAAGAATAAGCCTAGGGAAGACGAATATGACCTAATTGTTCATCCAAAGACACAAATGAACTCATTTGATGCACAAGATTGGTTAAAAACCCTAATTGGACAAGAATAAGCCTAGGGAGGACGAAAATGACCTAAATGTTCATCCAATGACACAAACACACCTATTGGATGCACAAGATTGGTTAGAAACCCTAATTGGACAAGAACAAGCCAAGGGATGACGAAAATGACCTAAATGTTCATCAAATGACACAAACACACCTACTGGATGCACAAATTTGGTTAAAAACCTTAATTGGAAAAGAATAAGCCTAGGGAGACTGAAAATGAGCTAATTGTTCATCCAATGACACAAACACATCTATTGGATGCACAAGATTAGTTAGAAACCCTAATTGGACAAGAATAAGCCTAGGGAGGACGAAAATGACCTAATTGTTAATCCAAAGACACAAATGAACTTATTTGATGCACAAGATTGGTTGAAAACCCTAATTGGACAAGAATAACCCTAGGGAGGACGAAAATGACCTAAATGTTCATCCAATGACACAAACACACCTATTGGATGCACAAGATTGGTTAGAAACCCTAATTGGACAAGAATAAGCCTAGGGAGGACGAAAATGACCAAATTGTTCATCCAATGACACAAACACACCTATTGGATGCACAAGATTGGTTAGAAACCCTAATTGGACACGAATAAGCCTAGGGAGGTCGAAAATGACGGAAATGTTCATCCAATGACACAAACACACCTATTGGAGACAGAAGATTGGTTAGAAACCCTAATTGGCAAAGAATAAGCCAAGGCATGAGGAAAATGACATAAATGCTCATCCAATGACACAAAAACACCTATTGGATGCACAAGATTGGTTAGAAACCCTAATTTTACAAGAATAAGCCTAGGGAGGACGGAAATGACCTAATTGTTCATCCAATGACACAAAGACACCTATTGGATGCACAGGATTCGTTAAAAACTATAATTGGACAAGAATAAGCATAGGGAGGTCAAAATTGACGAATATGTTCATCCAATGACACAAACACACCTATTGGATGCACAAGATTGGTTATAAACCCTAATTGGCCAAGAATAAGCCAAGGGATGACCAAAATGACCTAAATGTTCATCCAATGACACAAACACACCTATTGGATGCACAAGATTGGTTAAAAACCCTAATTGGACAAGAATAAGCCTAGGGAGACCGAAAGTGACCTGATTGTTCATCCAATGACACAAACACACCTATTGGATGCACAAGATTAGTTAGAAACCCTAATTGGACAAGAATAAGCCTTTGGAGGACGAAAATGACCTAATTGTTCATCCAAAGACACAAATGAACTTATTCGATGCACAAGATTGGTTGAAAACCCTAATTGGACAAGAATAAGCCTAGGGAGGACGAAAATGACCTAAATGTTCATCCAATGACACAAACACACCTATTGCATGCACAAGATTGGTTAGAAACCCTAATTGGACAAGAATAAGCCTAGGGAGGACGAAAATGACCTAAATGTTCATCCAATGAAACAAACACACCTATTGGATGCACAAGATTGGTTAGAAACCCTAATTGGACAAGAATAAGCCTAGGGAGGACGAAAATGACCTAAATGTTCATCCAATGACAAAAACACACCTACTGGATGCACAAGATTGGTTAGAAACCCTAATTGGACAAAAACAAGCCAAGGGATGACTAAAATGACCTAAATGTTCATCAAATGACACAAACACACCTATTGGATGCACAAAATTGGTTAAAAACCCTAATTGGAAAAGAATAAGGCTAGGGAGACTGAAAATGAGCTAATTGTTCATCCAATGACACAAACACACCTATTGGATGCACAAGATTAGTTAGAAACCCTAATTGGACAAGAATAAGCCTAGGGAGGAGGAAAATGACCTAATTGTTAATCCAAAGACACAAATGAACTTATTTGATGCACAAGATTGGTTGAAACCCCTAATTGGACAAGAATAAGCCTAGGGAGGACGAAAATGACCTAAATGTTCATCCAATGACACAAACACACCTATTGGATGCACAAGATTGGTTAGAAACCCTAATTGGATAAAAACAAGCCAAGGGATGACTAAAATGACCTAAATGTTCATCAAATGACACAAACACACCTATTGGATGCACAAAATTGGTTAAAAACCCTAATTGGAAAAGAATAAGGCTAGGGAGACTGAAAATGAGCTAATTGTTCATCCAATGACACAAACACACCTATTGGATGCACAAGATTAGTTAGAAACCCTAATTGGACAAGAATAAGCCTAGGGAGGACGAAAATGACCTAATTGTTAATCCAAAGACACAAATGAACTTATTTGATGCACAAGATTGGTTGAAAACCCTAATTGGACAAGAATAAGCCTAGGGAGGACGAAATTGACCTAAATGTTCATCCAATGACACAAACACACATATTGGATGCACAAGATTCGTTAAAAACCCTAATTGGACAAGAATAAGCCTAGGGAGGACGAAAATGACCTAAATGTTCATCCAATGACACAAACACACCTATTGGATGCACAAGATTGGTTAGAAACCCTAATTGGAAAAGAATAAGCCTATGGAGACCGAAAATGACCTAAATATTCATCCAATTACACAAATGAACTTATTAAATGCACAAGATTGGTTAGAAACCCTAATTGGACAAGAATAAGCCTAGGGAAGACGAATATGACCTAATTGTTCATCCAAAGACACAAATGAACTTATTTGATGCACAAGATTGGTTGAAAACCCTAATTGGACAAGAATAAGCCTAGGGAGGACGAAAATGACCTAAATGTTCATCCAATGACACAAACACACCTATTGGATGGACAAGATTGGTTAGAAACCCTAATTGGACAAGAATAAGCCAAGGGAAGACGAAAATGATCTAAATGTTCATCCAATGACACAAACACACTTGTTGGATGAACAAGATTGGTTAGAAACCCTAATTTGACAAGAATAAGCTCAAGGAGGACGAAAATGACCTAATTGTTCATCCAATGACACAAACACACCTATTGGATGTACAAGATTGGTTAAAAATCTTAATTGGAAAAGAATCAGCCTATGGAGACCGAAAATGACCTAATTATTCATCCAATTACACAAATGAACTTATTCAATGCACCAGATTTGTTAGAAACCCTAATTGGACAAGAATAAGCCTAGGGAAGACGAATATGACCTCATTGTTCATCCAAAGACACAAATGAACTTATTTGATGCACAAGATTGGTTGAAAACCCTAATTGGACAAGAATAAGCCAAGGAAGGACGAAAATGACCTAAATGTTCATCCAATGAAACAAACACACCTATTGGATGCACAAGATTGGTTAGAAACCCTAATTGGACAAGAATAAGCCTAGGGAGGACGAAAATGACCTAAATGTTCATCCAATGACACAAACACACCTATTGGATGCACAAGATTGGTTAGAAACCCTAATTGGACAAGAACAAGCCAAGGGATGACGAAAATGACCTAAATGTTCATCAAATGACACAAACACACCTACTGGATGCACAAATTTGGTTAAAAACCTTAATTGGAAAAGAATAAGCCTAGGGAGACTGAAAATGAGCTAATTGTTCATCCAATGACACAAACACATCTATTGGATGCACAAGATTAGTTAGAAACCCTAATTGGACAAGAATAAGCCTAGGGAGGACGAAAATGACCTAATTGTTAATCCAAAGACACAAATGAACTTATTTGATGCACAAGATTGGTTGAAAACCCTAATTGGACAAGAATAACCCTAGGGAGGACGAAATTGACCTAAATGTTCATCCAATGACACAAACACACCTATTGGATGCACAAGATTCGTTAAAAACCCTAATTAGACAAGAATAAGCCAACGGAGGTCGAAAATGACCAAAATGTTCATCCAATGACACAAACACACCTATTGAATGCACAAGATTGTTTAGAAACCCTAATTGGACAAGAATAAGCCAAGGGATGACGAAAATGATCTAAATGTTCATCCAATGACACAAACACACCTGTTAGATGAACAAGATTGGTTAGAAACCCTAATTTGACAAGAATAAGCTTAAGGAGGAAGAAAATGACCTAATTGTTCATCCAATGACACAAACACACCTATTGGATGTACAAGATTGGTTAAAAACCCTAATTGGAAAAGAATAAGCCTATGGAGACCGAAAATGACCTAATTATTCATCCAATTACACAAATGAACTTATTCAATGCATAAGATTGGTTAGAAACCTTAATTGGACAAGAATAAGCCTAGGGAGGATGAAAATGACCTAAATGTTCATCCAATGACACAAACAAAACTATTGGATGCACAAGATTCGTTAAAAACCCTAATTAGACAAGAATAAGCCTAGGGAGGTCGAAAATGACCAAAATGTTTATCCAATGACACAAACACACCTGTTGAATGCTCAAGATTGGTTAGAAACCCTAATTGGACAAGAATAAGCCAAGGGATGACGAAAATGACCTAAATGTCCATCCAACGACACAAACACACCTGTTGGACGAACAAGATTGGTTAGAAACCCTAATTTGACAAGAATAAGCTCAAGGAGGACGAAAATGACCTACTTGTTCATCCAATGACACAAACACACCTATTGGATGTACAAGATTGGTTAAAAACCTTAATTGGAAAAGAATAAGCCTATGGAGACCGAAACTGACCTAATTATTCATCCAATTACACAAATGAACTTATTCAATGCACAAGATTGGTTAGAAACCCTAATTGGACAAGAATAAGCCTAGGGAAGACGAATATGACCTAATTGTTCATCCAAAGACACAAATGAACTTATTTGATGCACAAGATTGGTTGAAAACCCTAATTGGACAAGAATAAGCCTAGGGAGGACGAAAATGACCTAAATGTTCATCAAATGAGACAAACACACCTATTGGATGGACAAGATTGGTTAGAAACCCTAATTGGACAAGAATAAGCCTAGGGAGGACGAAAATGACCTAAATGTTCATCCAATGACCCAAACACACCAATTGGATGCACAAGATTGGTTAGAAACCCTAATTGGACAAGAACAAGCCAAGGGATGACGAAAATGACCTAAATGTTCATCAAATGACACAAACACACCTACTGGATGCACAAATTTGGTTAAAAACCTTAATTGGAAAAGAATAAGCCTAGGGAGACTGAAAATGAGCTAATTGTTCATCCAATGACACAAACACATCTATTGGATGCACAAGATTAGTTAGAAACCCTAATTGGACAAGAATAAGCCTAGGGAGGACGAAAATGACCTAATTGTTAATCCAAAGACACAAATGAACTTATTTGATGCACAAGATTGGTTGAAAACCCTAATTGGACAAGAATAACCCTAGGGAGGACGAAATTGACCTAAATGTTCATCCAATGACACAAACACACCTATTGGATGCACAAGATTCGTTAAAAACCCTAATTAGACAAGAATAAGCCAACGGAGGTCGAAAATGACCAAAATGTTCATCCAATGACACAAACACACCTATTGAATGCACAAGATGGGTTCGAAACCCTAATTGGACAAGAATAAGCCTAGGGAGGACGAAAATGACCAAAATGTTCATCCAATGACACAAACACACCTATTGGATGCACAAAATTCGTTGAAAACCCTAATTGGACAAGAATAAGCCTAGGGAGGACGGAAACGACCTAAATGTTCGTCCAAAGATACAAATGAACTTATTCGATGCACAAGATTGGTTGAAAACCCTAATTGGACAAGAATAAGCCTAGGGAGGACGAAAATGACCTAAATGTTCATCCAATGACACAAACACACCTATTGGATGGACAAGATTGGTTAGACACCCTAATTGGACAAGAATAAGCCAAGGGATGATGAAAATGACCTAAATGTTCATCCAATGACACAAACACACCTATTGGATGCACAAGATTGGTTAAAAACCCTAATTGGAAAAGAATAAGCCTATGGAGACCGAAAATGACCTAGTTGTTCATCCAATTACACAAATGAACTTATTAAATGCACAAGATTGGTTAGAAACCCTAATTGGACAAGAATAAGCCTAGGAAAGACGAATATGACCTAATTGTTCATCCAAAGACACAACTGAACTTATTTGATGCACAAGATTGGTTGAAAACCCTAATTGGACAAGAATAAGCCAAGGAAGGATGAAAATGACCTAAATGTTCATCCAATGAAACAAACACACCTATTGAATGCACAAGATTGGTTAGAAACCCTAATTGGACAAGAATAAGCCTACGGAGGTCGAAAATGACCAAAATGTTCATCCAATGACACCAACACACCTATTGAATGCACAAGATTGGTTAGAAACCCTAATTGGACAAGAATAAACCAAGGGATGACGAAAATGATCTAAATGTTCTACCAATGACACAAACACACCTATTGCATGCACAAGATTGGTTAAAAACCCTAATTGGAAAAGAATAAGCCTAGGGAGACTGAAAATGAGCTAATTGTTCATCCAATGACACAAACACACCTATTGGATGCACAAGATTAGTTAGAAACCCTAATTGGACAAGAATAAGCCTAGGGAGGACGAATATGACCTAATTGTTAATCCAAAGACACAAATGAACTTATTTGATGCATAAGATTCGATGAAAACCCTAATTGAACAAGAATAAGCCTAGGGAGGACGAAAATGACCTAAATGTTCATCCAATGACACAAACACACCTATTGGATGCACAAGATTCGTTGAAAACCCTAATTGGACAAGAATAAGTCTAGGGAGGACGGAAACGACCTAAATGTTCATCCAAAGATACAAATGAACTTATTCGATGCACAAGATTGGTTGAAAACCCTAATTGGACAACAATAAGCCTAGGGAGGATGAAAATGACCTAAATGTTCATCCAATGACACAAACACACGTATTGGATGCACAAGATTTGTTAAAAACCCTAATTAGACAAGAATAAGCCTAAGGAGGTCGAAAATGACCAAAATGTTCATCCAATGACACAAACACACCTATTGAATGCACAAGATTGGTTAGAAACCCTAATTGGACAAGAATAAGCCAAGGGATGACGAAAATTACCTAAATGTTCATCCAACGACACAAACACACCTGTTGGACGAACAAGATTGGTTAGAAACCCTAATTTGACAAGAATAAGCTTAAGGAGGACGAAAATGACCTAATTGTTCATCCAATGACACAAACACACCTATTGGATGTACAAGATTGGTTAAAAAGCTTAATTGGAAAAGAATAAGCCTATGGAGACCGAAAATGACCTAATTATTCATCCAATTACACAAATGAACATATTCAATGCACAAGATTGGTTAGAAACCCTAATTGGACAAGAATAAGCCTAGGGAAGACGAATATGACATAATTGTTCATCCAAACACACAAATGAACTTATTTGATGCACAAGATTGGTTGAAAACCCTAATTGGACAAGAATAAGCCAAGGAAGGACCAAAATGACCTAAATGTTCATCCAATGAAACAAACACACCTATTGGATGCACAAGATTGGTTAGAAACCCGAATTGGACAAGAATAAGCCTAGGGAGGACGAAAATGACCTAAATGTTCATCCCATGACACAAACACACCTATTGGATGCACAAAATTGGTTAAAAACCCTAATTGGAAAAGAATAAGCCTAGGGAGACTAAAACAGAGCTAATTGTTCATCCAATGACACAAACACACGTATTGGATGCAAAAGATAGGTTAGAAACCCTAATTAGACAAGAATAAGCCTAGGGCGGTCGTAAATGACCTAAATGTTCATCCAAAGACACACATGAACTTATTTGATGCACAAGATTGGTTGAATACCCTAATTGGACAAGAATAAGCCTAGGGAGGACGAAATTGACCTAAATGTTCATCCAATGACACAAACACACCTATTGAATGCACAAGATTGGTTAGAAACCCTAATTGGACAAGAATAAGCCAAGAGAAGACGAAAATGATCTCAATGTTCATCCAATGACACAAACACACCTGTTGAATGAACAAGATTGGTTAGAAACCGTAATTTGACAAGAATAAGCTTAAGGAGGACGAAAATGACCTAGTTGTTCATCCAATGACACAAACACACCTATTGGATGTACAAGATTGGTTAAAAACCCTAATTGGAAAAGAATAAGCCTATGGAGACCGAAAATGACCTAATTATTCATCCAATTACACAAATGAACTTATTCAATGCACAAGATTGGTTAGAAACCCTAATTGGACAAGAATAAGCCAAGGGATGACGAAAATGACCTAAATGTTCATCCAACGACACAAACACACCTGTTGAACGAACAAGATTGGTTAGAAACCCTAATTTGACAATAATAAGCTTAAGGAGGACGAAAATGACCTAATTGTTCATCCAATGACACAAACACACCTATTGGATGTACAAGATTGGTTAAAAAGCTTAATTGGAAAAGAATAAGCCTATGGAGACCGAAAATGACCTAATTATTCATCCAATTACACAAATGAACATATTCAATGCACAAGATTGGTTAGAAACCCTAATTGGACAAGAATAAGCCTAGGGAAAACGAATATGACATAATTGTTCATCCAAACACACAAATGAACATATTTGATGCACAAGATTGGTTGAAAACCCTAATTGGACAAGAATAAGCCAAGGAAGGACAAAAATGACCTAAATGTTCATCCAATGAAACAAACACACCTATTGGATGCACAAGATTGGTTAGAAACCCTAATTGGACAAGAATAAGCCTAGGGAGGACGAAAATGACCTAAATGTTCATCCCATGACACAAACACACCTATTAGATGCACAAGATTGGTGAGAAACCCTAATTGGACAAGAACAAGCCAAGGGATGACGAAAATGACCTAAATGTTCATCAAATGACACAAACACACCTATTGGATGCACAAAATTGGTTAAAAACCCTAATTGGAAAAGAATAAGCCTAGGGAGACTAAAACTGAGCTAATTGTTCATCCAATGACACAAACACACGTATTGGATGCAAAAGATAGGTTAGAAACCCTAATTAGACAAGAATAAGCCTAGGGCGGTCGTAAATGACCTAAATGTTCATCCAAAGACACAAATGAACTTATTTGATGCATAAGATTGGTTGAAAACCCTAATTGGACAAGAGTAAGCCTAGGGAGGACGAAATTGACCTAAATGTTCATCCAATGACACAAACACACCTATTGAATGCACAAGATTGGTTAGAAACCCTAATTGGACAAGAATAAGCCAAGAGATGACGAAAATGATCTAAATGTTCATCCAATGACACAAACACACCTGTTGGATGAACAAGATTGGTTAGAAACCCTAATTGGACAAGAATAAGCCTAGGGAGGACGAAAATGACCTAAATGTTCATCCAATGACACAAACACACCTAATGGATTCTCAAGATTGGTTAGAAACCCTAATAGGACAAGAACAAGCCAAGGGATGACGAAAATTGCCTAAATGTTGATCAAATGACACAAACACACCTATTGGATGCACAAAATTGGTTAAAAACCCTAATTGGAAAAGAATAAGCCTAGGGAGACTGAAAATGAGCTAATTCTTCATCCAATGACACAAACACACCTATTGGATGCACAAGATTAGTTAGAAACCTTAACTGGACAAGAATAAGCCTAGGGAGGACGAAAATGACCTAATTGTTAATCCAAAGACACAAATGAACTTATTTGATGCATAAGATTCGATGAAAACCCTAATTGGACAAGAATAAGCCTAAGGAGGACGAAAATGAGCTAAATGTTCATCCAATGACACAAACACACCTATTGGATATACAAGATTGGTTAAAAACCTTAATTGGAAAAGAATAAGCCTATGGAGAACGAAAATGACCTAATTATTCATCCAATTACACAAATGAACTTATTCAATGCACAAGATTGGTTAGAAACCCTAATTGGACAAGAATAAGCCTAGGGAAGACGAATATGACCTAATTGTTCATCCAAAGACACAAATGAACTTATTTGATGCACAAGATTGGTTGAAAACCCTAATTGGACAAGAATAAGCCAAGGAAGGACGAAAATGACCTAAATGTTCATCCAATGAAACAAACACACCTATTGGATGCACAAGATTGGTTAGAAACCCTAATTGGACAAGAATAAGCCTAGGGAGGACGAAAATGACCTAAATGTTCATCCAATGACACAAACACACCTATTGGATGCACAAGATTGTTTAGAAACCCTAATTGGACAAAAACAAGCCAAGGGATGACGAAAATGACCTAAATGTTCATCAAATGACACAAACACACCTATTGGATGCACAAAATTGGTTAAAAACCCTAATTGGAAAAGAATAAGCCTAGGGAGACTGAAAATGAGCTAATTGTTCATCCAATGACACAAACACACCTATTGGATGCACAAGATTAGTTAGAAACCCTAACTGGACAAGAATAAGCCTAGGGAGGACGAAAATGACCTAATTGTTAATCCAAAGACACAAATGAACTTATTTGATGCATAAGATTCGATGAAAACCCTAATTGGACAAGAATAAGCCTAAGGAGGACGAAAATGAGCTAAATGTTCATCCAATGACACAAACACACCTATTGGATGCACAAGATTCGTTGAAAACCCTAATTGGACAAGAATAAGCCTAGGGAGGACGGAAACGACCTAAATGTTCATCCAAAGATACAAATGAACTTATTCGATGCACAAGATTGGTTGAAAACCCTAATTGGACAAGAATAAGCCTAGGGAGGATGAAAATGACCTAAATGTTCATCCAATGACATAAACACACCTATTGGATGCACAAGATTCGTTAAAAACCCTAATTAGACAAGAATAAGCCTAGGGAGGTCGAAAATGACCAAAATGTTCATCCAATAACACAAACACACCTATTGAATGCACAAGATTGGTTAGAAACCCTAATTGGACAAGAATAAGCCTATGGAGACCGAAAATGACCTAATTATTCATCCAATTACACAAATGAACATATTCAATGCACAAGATTGGTTAGAAACCCTAATTGGACAAGAATAAGCCTAGGGAAGACGAATATGACATAATTGTTCATCCAAACACACAAATGAACTTACTTGATGCACAAGATTGGTTGAAAACCCTAATTGGACAAGAATAAGCCAAGGAAGGACGAAAATGACCTAAATGTTCATCCAATGAAACAAACACACCTATTGGATGCACAAGATTGGTTAGAAACCCTAATTGGACAAGAATAAGCCTAGGGAGGACGAAAATGACCTAAATGTTCATCCAATGACACAAACACACCTATTGGATGCACAAGATTGGTTAAAAACCCTAATTGGACAAGAACAAGCCAAGGGATGACGAAAATGACCTAAATGTTCATCAAATGACACAAACACACCTATTGGATGCACAAAATTGGTTAAAAACCCTAATTGGAAAAGAATAAGCCTAGGGAGACTGAAAATGAGCTAATTGTTCATCCAATGACACAAACACACCTATTGGATGCACAAGATTAGTTAGAAACCCTAACTGGACAAGAATAAGCCTAGGGAGGACGAAAATGACCTAATTGTTAATCCAAAGACACAAATGAACTTATTTGATGCATAAGATTCGATGAAAACCCTAATTGGACAAGAATAAGCCTAAGGAGGACGAAAATGAGCTAAATGTTCATCCAATGACACAAACACACCTATTGGATGCACAAGATTCGTTGAAAACCCTAATTGGACAAGAATAAGCCTAGGGAGGACGGAAACGACCTAAATGTTCATCCAAAGATACAAATGAACTTATTCGATGCACAAGATTGGTTGAAAACCCTAATTGGACAAGAATAAGCCTAGGGAGGATGAAAATGACCTAAATGTTCATCCAATGACACAAACACACCTATTGGATGCACAAGATTCGTTAAAAACCCTAATTAGACAAGAATAAGCCTAGGGAGGTCGAAAATGACCAAAATGTTCATCCAATGACACAAACACACCTATTGAATGCACAAGATTGGTTAGAAACCCTAATTGGACAAGAATAAGCCAAGGGATGACGAAAATGACCTAAATGTTCATCCAATGACACAAACACACCTGTTGGATGAACAAGATTGGTTAGAAACCCTAATTTGAATAGAATAAGCCTAAGGAGGACGAAAATGACCTAATTGTTCATCCAATGACACAAACACACCTATTGGATGTACAAGATTGGTTAAAAACCCTAATTGGAAAAGAATAAGCCTATGGAGACCGAAAATGACCTAATTATTCATCCAATTACACAAATGAACTTATTCAATGCATAAGATTGGTTAGAAACCTTAATTGGACAAGAATAAGCCTAGGGAAGACGAATATGACCTAATTGTTCATCCAATGACACAAACACACCTATTGGATGTACAAGATTGGTTAAAAACCTTAATTGGAAAAGAATAAGCCTATGGAGACCGAAAATGACCTAATTATTCATCCAATTACACAAATGAACTTATTCAATGCACAAGATTGGTTAGAAACCCTAATTGGACAAGAATAAGCCTAGGGAAGACGAATATGACCTAATTGTTCATCCAAAGACACAAACACACCTATTGGATGCACAAGATTCGTTAAAAACCCTAATTGGACAAGAATAAGCCTAGGGAGGACGAAAATGACCAAAATGTTCATCCAATGACACAAACACACCTATTGAATGCACAAGATTGGTTAGAAACCCTAATTGGACAAGAATAAGCCAAGGGATGACGAAAATGACCTAAATGTTCATCCAATGACACAAACACACCTGTTGGATGAACAAGATTGGTTAGAAACCCTAATTTGACAAGAATAAGCTTAAGGACGACGAAAATGACCTAATTGTTCATCCAATGACACAAACACACCTATTGGATGTACAAGATTGGTTAAAAACCTTAATTGGAAAAGAATAAGCCTATGGAGACCGAAAATGACCTAATTATTCATCCAATTACACAAATGAACTTATTCAATGCACAAGATTGGTTAGAAACCCTAATTGGACAAGAATAAGCCTAGGGAAGACGAATATGACCTAATTGTTCATCCAAAGACACAAATGAACTTATTTGATGCACAAGATTGGTTGAAAACCCTAATTGGACAAGAATAAGCCTAGGAAGGACGAAAATGACCTAAATGTTCATCCAATGACACAAACACACCTATTGGATGCACAAGATTGGTTAGAAACCCTAATTGGACAAGAATAAGCCTAGGGAGGACGAAAATGACCTAAATGTTCATCCAATGACACAAACACACCTATTGGATGCACAAGATTGTTTAGAAACCCTAATTGGACAAGAACAAGCCAAGGGATGACGAAAATGACCTAAATGTTCATCAAATGACACAAACACACCTATTGGATGCACAAAATTGGTTAAAAACCCTAATTGGAAAAGAATAAGCCTAGGGAGACTGAAAATGAGCTAATTGTTCATCCAATGACACAAACACACCTATTGGATGCACAAGATTAGTTAGAAACCCTAACTGGACAAGAATAAGCCTAGGGAGGACGAAAATGACCTAATTGTTAATCCAAAGACACAAATGAACTTATTTGATGCATAAGATTCGATGAAAACCCTAATTGGACAAGAATAAGCCTAAGGAGGACGAAAATGAGCTAAATGTTCATCCAATGACACAAACACACCTATTGGATGCACAAGATTCGTTGAAAACCCTAATTGGACAAGAATAAGCCTAGGGAGGACGGAAACGACCTAAATGTTCATCCAAAGATACAAATGAACTTATTCGATGCACAAGATTGGTTGAAAACCCTAATTGGACAAGAATAAGCCTAGGGAGGATGAAAATGACCTAAATGTTCATCCAATGACACAAACACACCTATTGGATGCACAAGATTCGTTAAAAACCCTAATTAGACAAGAATAAGCCTAGGGAGGTCGAAAATGACCAAAATGTTCATCCAATGACACAAACACACCTATTGAATGCTCAAGATTGGTTAGAAACCCTAATTGGACAAGAGTAAGCCAAGGGATGACGAAAATAACCTAAATGTTCATCCAATTACACAAACACACCTGTTGGACGAACAAGATTGGTTAGAAACCCTAATTTGACAAGAATAAGCTTAAGGAGGACGAAAATGACCTAATTGTTCATCCAATGACACAAACACACCTATTGGATGTACAAGATTGGTTAAAAAGCTTAATTGGAAAAGAATAAGCCTATGGAGACCGAAAATGACCTAATTATTCATCCAATTACACAAATGAACATATTCAATGCACAAGATTGGTTAGAAACCCTAATTGGACAAGAATAAGCCTAGGGAAGACGAATATGACATAATTGTTCATCCAAACACACAAATGAACTTACTTGATGCACAAGATTGGTTGAAAACCCTAATTGGACAAGAATAAGCCAAGGAAGGACGAAAATGACCTAAATGTTCATCCAATGAAACAAACACACCTATTGGATGCACAAGATTGGTTAGAAACCCTAATTGGACAAGAATAAGCCTAGGGAGGACGAAAATGACCTAAATGTTCATCCCATGACACAAACACACCTATTGGATGCACAAGATTGGTTAAAAACCCTAATTGGACAAGAACAAGCCAAGGGATGACGAAAATGACCTAAATGTTCATCAAATGACACAAACACACCTATTGGATGCACAAAATTGGTTAAAAACCCTAATTGGAAAAGAATAAGCCTAGGGAGACTAAAACTGAGCTAATTGTTCATCCAATGACACAAACACACGTATTGGATGCAAAAGATAGGTTAGAAACCCTAATTAGACAAGAATAAGCCTAGGGCGGTCGTAAATGACCTAAATGTTCATCCAAAGACACAAATGAACTTATTTGATGCACAAGATTGATTGAAAACCCTAATTGGACAAGAATAAGCCTAGGGAGGATGAAAATGACCTAAATGTTCATCCAATGACACAAACACACCTATTGGATGCACAAAATTCGTTAAAAACCCTAATTAGACAAGAATAAGCCTAGGGAGGTCGAAAATGACCAAAATGTTCATCCAATCACACAAACACACCTATTGAATGCACAAGATTGGTTAGAAACCCTAATTGGACAAGAATAAGCCAAGGGATGACGAAAATGACCTAAATGTTCATCCAATGACACAAACACACCTGTTGGATGAACAAGATTGGTTAGAAACCCTAATTTGACAAGAATAAGCTTAAGGAGGACGAAAATGACCTAATTGTTCATCCAATGACACAAACACACCTATTGGATATACAAGATTGGTTAAAAACCTTAATTGGAAAAGAATAAGCCTATGGAGAACGAAAATGACCTAATTATTCATCCAATTACACAAATGAACTTATTCAATGCACAAGATTGGTTAGAAACCCTAATTGGACAAGAATAAGCCTAGGGAAGACGAATATGACATAATTGTTCATCCAAAGACACAAATGAACTTATTTGATGCACAAGATTGGTTGAAAACCCTAATTGGACAAGAATAAGCCAAGGAAGGACGAAAATGACCTAAATGTTCATCCAATGAAACAAACACACCTATTGGATGCACAAGATTGGTTAGAAACCCTAATTGGACAAGAATAAGCCTAGGGAGGACGAAAATGACCTAAATGTTCATCCAATGACACAAACACACCTATTGGATGCACAAGATTGTTTAGAAACCCTAATTGGACAAGAACAAGCCAAGGGATGACGAAAATGACCTAAATGTTCATCAAATGACACAAACACACCTATTGGATGCACAAAATTGGTTAAAAACCCTAATTGGAAAAGAATAAGCCTAGGGAGACTGAAAATGAGCTAATTGTTCATCCAATGACACAAACACACCTATTGGATGCACAAGATTAGTTAGAAACCCTAACTGGACAAGAATAAGCCTAGGGAGGACGAAAATGACCTAATTGTTAATCCAAAGACACAAATGAACTTATTTGATGCACATGATAGGTTGAAAACCCTTATTGGACAAGAATAAGCCTAGGGAGGACGAAATTGACCTAAATGTTCATCCAATGACACAAACACACCTATTGAATGCACAAGATTGGTTAGAAACCCTAATTGGACAAGAATAAGCCAAGAGATGACGAAAATGATCTAAATGTTCATCCAATGACACAAACACACCTGTTGGATGAACAAGATTGGTTAGAAACCCTAATTTGACAAGAATAAGCTTAAGGAGGACGAAAATGACCTAATTGTTCATCCAATGACACAAACACACCTATTGGATGTACAAGATTGGTTAAAAACCCTAATTGGAAAAGAATAAGCCTATGGAGACTGAAAATGACCTAATTATTCATCCAATTACACAAATGAACTTATTCAATGCACAAGATTGGTTAGAAACCCTAATTGGACAAGAATAAGCCTATGGAAGACGAATATGACCTAATTGTTCATCCAAAAATACAAATGAACTTATTTGATGCACAAGATTGGTTGAAAACCCTAATTGGACAAGAATAAGCCAAGGAAGGACGAAAATGACCTAAATGTTCATCCAATGAAACAAAGACACCTATTGGATGCACAAGATTGGTTAGAAACCCTAATTGGACAAGAATAAGCCTAGGGAGGACAGAAATGACCTAAATGTTCATCCAATGACACAAACACACCTATTAGATGCACAAGATTGGTTATAAACCCTAATTGGACAAGAACAAGCCAAGGGAGGACGAAAATGACCTAAATGTTCATCAAATGACACAAACACACCTATTGGATGCACAAAATTGGTTAAAAACCCTAATTGGAAAAGAATAAGCCTAGGGAGACTGAAAATGAGCTAATTGTTCATCCAATGACACAAACACACCTATTGGATGCACAAGATTAGTTAGAAACCCTAATTCGACAAGAATAAGCCTAGGGAGGACGAAAATGACCTAATTGATAATCCAAAGACACAAATGAACTTATTTGATGCACAAGATTGGTTGAAAACCCTAATTGGACAAGAATAAGCCTAGGGAGGACGAGATTGACCTAAATGTTCTTCCAATGACACAAACACACCTATTGGATGCACAAGATTCGTTAAAAACCCTAATTAGACAAGAATAAGCCAAGGGAGGTCGAAAATGACCAAAATGTTCGTCCAATGACACAAACACACCTATTGAATGCACAAGATTGGTTAGAAACCCTAATTGGACAAGAATAAGCCAAGGGATGACGAAAATGATCTAAATGTTCATCCAATGACACAAACACACCTGTTGGATGAACAAGATTGGTTAGAAACCCTAATTTGACAAGCATAAGCTTAAGGAGGACGAAAATGACCTAATTGTTCATCCAAAGACACAAACACACCTATTGAATGCACAAGATTGGTTAGAAACCCTAATTGGAAGAGAATAAGCCTATGCAGACCGAAAATGACCTAATTGTTCATCCAGTTACACAAATGAACTTATTAAATGCACAAGATTGGTTGGAAACCCAAATTGGACAAGAATAAGCCTAGGGAAGACAAATATGACCTAATTGTTCATCCAATGACACAAACACACCTATTGAATGCACAAGATTGGTTAGAAACCCTAATTGGACAAGAATAAGCCAAGGGATAACGAAAATGATCTAAATGTTCATCCAATGACACAAACACACCTGTTGGATGAACAAGATTGGTTAGAAACCCTAATTTGACAAGAATAAGCTTAAGGAGGACGAAAATGACCTAATTGTTCATCCAATGACACAAACACACCTATTGGATGTACAAGATTTGTTAAAAACCCTTATTGGAAAAGAATAAGCCTATGGAGACCGAAAATGACCTAATTATTCATCCAATTACACAAATGAACTTATTCAATGCATAAGATTGGTTAGAAACCCCAATTGGACAAGAATAAGCCTAGGGAAGACGAATACGACCTAATTGTTCATCCAAAGACACAAATGAACTTATTTGATGCACAAGATTGGTTGAAAACCCTAATTGGACAAGAATAAGCCAAGGAAGGACGAAAATGACCTAAATCTTCATCCAATGAAACAAACACACCTATTGGATGCACAAGATTGGTTAGAAACCCAAATTGGACAAGAATAAGCCTAGGGAGGACGAATTTGACCTAAATGTTCATCCAATGACACAAACACACCTATTGAATGCACAAGATTCGTTAAAAACCCTAATTAGACAAGAATAAGCCAAGGGAGGTCGAAAATGACCAAAATGTTCATCCAATGACACAAACACACCTATTGAATGCATAAGATTGGTTAGAAACCCTAATTGGAAAAGAATAAGCCTATGAAGACCGAAAATGACCTAATTGTTCATCCAATTACACAAATGAACTTATTAAATGCACAAGATTGGTTAGAAACCCTAATTGGACAAGAATAAGCCTAGGGAAGACGAATATGACCTAATTGTTCATCCAAAGACACAAATGAACTTATTTGATGAACACGATTGGTTGAAAACCCTAATTGGACAAGAATAAGCCAAGGAAGGATGAAAATGACCTAAATGTTCATCCAATGAAACAAACTCACCTATTGGATGCACAAGATTGGTTAGAAACCCTAATTGGACAAGAATAAGCCTAGGGAGGACGAAAATGACCTAAATGTTCATCCAATGACACAAACACACCTATTGGATGCACAAGATTGGTTAGAAACCCTAATAGGACAAGAACAAGCCAAGGGATGACGAAAATGACCTAAATATTCATCAAATGACACAAACACACCTATTGGATGCACAAAATTGGTTAAAAACCCTAATTGGAAAAGAATAAGCCTAGGGAGACTGAAAATGAGCTAATTGTTCATCCAATGACACAAACACACCTATTGGATGCACAAGATTAGTTAGAAACCCTAATTGGACAAGAATAAGCCTAGGGAGGACGAAAATGACCATAATTGTTAATCCAAAGACACAAATGAACTTATTTGATGCATAAGATTGGTTGAAAACCCTAATTGGACAAGAATAAGCCTAGGGAGGACGAAAATGAGCTAAATGTTCATCCAATAACACAAACACAGCTATTGGATGCACAAGATTCGTTGAAAACCCTAATTGGAGAAGAATAAGCCTAGGGAGGACGGAAACGACCTAAATGTTCATCCAAAGATACAAATGAACTTATTCGATGCACAAGATTGGTTGAAAACCCTAATTGGACAAGAATAAGCCTAGGGAGGATGAAAATGACTTAAATGTTCATCCAATGACACAAACACACCGATTGGATGCACAAGATTCGTTAAAAACCCTAATTAGACAAGAATAAGCCTAGGGAGGTCGAAAATGACCAAAATGTTCATCCAATGACACAAACACACCTATTGAATGCACAAGATTGGTTAGAAACCCTAATTGGACAAGAATAAGCCAAGGGATGAAGAAAATGACCTAAATGTTCATCCAATGACACAAACACACCTGTTGGATGAACAAGATTGGTTAGAAACCCTAATTTGACAAGAATAAGCTTAAGGAGGACGAAAATGACCTAATTGTTCATCCAATGACACAAACACACCTATTGGATGTACAAGATTGGTTAAAAACCTTAATTGGAAAAGAATAAGCCTATGGAGACCGAAAATGACCTAATTATTCATCCAATTACACAAATGAACTTATTCAATGCACAAGATTGGTTAGAAACCCTAATTGGACAAGAATAAGCCTAGGGAAGACGAATATGACCTAATTGTTCATCCAAAGACACAAATGAACTTATTTGATGCACAAGATTGGTTGAAAACCCTAATTGGACAAGAATAAGCCAAGGAAGGACGAAAATGACCTAAATGTTCATCCAATGAAACAAACACACCTATTGGATGCACAAGATTGGTTAGAAACCCTAATTGGACAAGAATAAGCCTAGGGAGGACAAAAATGACCTAAATGTTCATCAAATAACACAAACACACCTATTGGATGCACAAAATTGGTTAAAAACACTAATTGGAAAAGAATAAGCCTAGGGAGACTGAAAATGAGCTAATTGTTCATCCAATGACACAAACACACCTATTGGATGCACAAGATTAGTTAGAAACCCTAATTCGACAAGAATAAGCCTAAGGAGGACGAAAATGACCTAATTGTTAATCCAAAGACACAAATGACCTTATTTGATGCACAAGATTGGTTGAAAACCCTAATTGGACAAGAATAAGCCTAGGGAGGACAAAAATGACCTAAATGTTCATCAAATAACACAAACACACCTATTGGATGCACAAAATTGGTTAAAAACACTAATTGGAAAAGGATAAGCCTAGGGAGACTGAAAATGAGCTAATTGTTCATCCAATGACACAAACACACCTATTGGATGCACAAGATTAGTTAGAAACCCTAATTCGACAAGAATAAGCCTAGGGAGGACGAAAATGACCTAATTGTTAAATCAAAGACACAAATGACCTTATTTGATGCACAAGATTGGTTGAAAACCCTAATTGGACAAGAATAAGCCTAGGGAGGACGAAATTGACCTAAATGTTCATCCAATGACCCAAACACACATATTGGATGCACAAGATTCGTTAAAAACCCTAATTAGACAAGAAGAAGCCAAGGGAGGTCGAAAATGACCAAAATGTTCGTCCAATGACACAAACACACCTATTGAATGCACAAGATTGGTTAGAAACCCTAATTTGACAATAATAAGCTTAAGGAGGACGAAAATGACCTAATTGTTCATCCAATGACACAAACACACCTATTGGATGTACAAGATTGGTTAAAAACCCTAATTGGAAAAGAATAAGCCTATGGAGACCGAAAATGACCTAATTATTCATCCAATTACACAAATGA
Source organism: Cicer judaicum (assembly GCA_037974835.1). Lineage (NCBI taxonomy): Eukaryota > Viridiplantae > Streptophyta > Magnoliopsida > Fabales > Fabaceae > Cicer > Cicer judaicum. The sequence continues at coordinate 456,925 of JBBPBS010000077.1, forward strand.
ACTTATTCAATGCATAAGATTGGTTAGAAACCTTAATTGGACAAGAATAAGCCTAGGGAAGACGAATATGACCTAATTGTTCATCCAATGACACAAACACACCTATTGGATGTACAAGATTGGTTAAAAACCTTAATTGGAAAAGAATAAGCCTATGGAGACCGAAAATGACCTAATTATTCATCCAATTACACAAATGAACTTATTCAATGATCAAGATTGGTTAGAAACCCTAATTGGACAAGAATAAGCCTAGGGAAGACGAATATGACCTAATTGTTCATCCAAAGACACAAATGAACTTATTTGATGCACAAGATTGGTTGAAAACCCTAATTGGACAAGAATAAGCCAAGGAAGGACGAAAATGACCTAAATGTTCATCCAATGAAACAAACACACCTATTGGATGCACAAGATTGGTTAGAAACCGTAATTGGACAAGAATAAGCCTAGGGAGGACGAAAATGACCTAAATGTTCATCCAATGACACAAACACACCTATTGGATGCACAAGATTGGTTAGAAACCCTAATAGGACAAGAACAAGCCAAGGGATGACGAAAATGACCTAAATATTCATCAAATGACACAAACACACCTATTGGATGCACAAAATTGGTTAAAAACCCTAATTGGAAAAGAATAAGCCTAGGGAGACTGAAAATGAGCTAATTGTTCATCCAATGACACAAACACACCTATTGGATGCACAAGATTAGTTAGAAACCCTAATTGGACAAGAATAAGCCTAGGGAGGACGAAAATGACCTAATTGTTAATCCAAAGACACAAATGAACTTATTTGATGCATAAGATTGGTTGAAAACCCTAATTGGACAAGAATAAGCCTAGGGAGGACGAAAATGAGCTAAATGTTCATCCAATGACACAAACTCAGTTATTGGATGCACAAGATTCGTTGAAAACCCTAATTGGAGAAGAATAAGCCTAGGGAGGACGGAAACGACCTAAATGTTCATCCAAAGATACAAATGAACTTATTCGATGCACAAGATTGGTTGAAAACCCTAATTGGACAAGAATAAGCCTAGGGAGGATGAAAATGACTTAAATGTTCATCCAATGACACAAACACACCGATTGGATGCACAAGATTCGTTAAAAACCCTAATTAGACAAGAATAAGCCTAGGGAGGTCGAAAATGACCAAAATGTTCATCCAATGACACAAACACACCTATTGAATGCACAAGATTGGTTAGAAACCCTAATTGGACAAGAATAAGCCAAGGGATGACGAAAATGACCTAAATGTTCATCCAATGACACAAACACACCTGTTGGATGAACAAGATTGGTTAGAAACCCTAATTTGAATAGAATAAGCTTAAGGAGGACGAAAATGACCTAATTGTTCATCCAATGACACAAACACTCCTATTGGATGTACAAGATTGGTTAAAAACCTTAATTGGAAAAGAATAAGCCTATGGAGACCGAAATGACCTAATTATTCATCCAATTACACAAATGAACTTATTCAATGCACAAGATTGGTTAGAAACCCTAATTGGACAAGAATAAGCCTAGGGAAGACGAATATGACCTAATTGTTCATCCAAAGACACAAACGAACTTATTTGATGCACACGATTGGTTGAAAACCCTAATTGGACATGAATAAGCCAAGGAAGGATGAAAATGACCTAAATGTTCATCCAATGAAACAAACTCACCTATTGGATGCACAAGATTGGTTAGAAACCCTAATTGGACAAGAATAAGCCTAGGGAGGACGAAAATGACCTAAATGTTCATCCAATGACACAAACACACCTATTGGATGCACAAGATTGGTTAGAAACCCTAATAGGACAAGAACAAGCCAAGGGATGACGAAAATGACCTAAATATTCATCAAATGACACAAACACACCTATTGGATGCACAAAATTGGTTAAAAACCCTAATTGGAAAAGAATAAGCCTAGGGAGACTGAAAATGAGCTAATTGTTCATCCAATGACACAAACACACCTATTGGATGCACAAGATTAGTTAGAAACCCTAATTGGACAAGAATAAGCCTAGGGAGGACGAAAATGACCATAATTGTTAATCCAAAGACACAAATGAACTTATTTGATGCATAAGATTGGTTGAAAACCCTAATTGGACAAGAATAAGCCTAGGGAGGACGAAAATGAGCTAAATGTTCATCCAATGACACAAACACAGCTATTGGATGCACAAGATTCGTTGAAAACCCTAATTGGAGAAGAATAAGCCTAGGGAGGACGGAAACGACCTAAATGTTCATCCAAAGATACAAATGAACTTATTCGATGCACAAGATTGGTTGAAAACCCTAATTCGACAAGAATAAGCCTAGGGAGGATGAAAATGACCTAAATGTTCATCCAATGACACAAACACACCGATTGGATGGACAAGATTCGTTAAAAACCCTAATTAGACAAGAATAAGCCTAGGGAGGTCGAAAATGACCAAAATGTTCATCCAATGACACAAACACACCTATTGAATGCACAAGATTGGTTAGAAACCCTAATTGGACAAGAATAAGCCAAGGGATCACGAAAATGACCTAAATGTTCATCCAATGACACAAACACACCTGTTGGATGAACAAGATTGGTTAGAAACCCTAATTTGAATAGAATAAGCTTAAGGAGGACGAAAATGACCTAATTGTTCATCCAATGACACAAACACACCTATTGGATGTACAAGATTGGTTAAAAACCTTAATTGGAAAAGAATAAGCCTATGGAGACCGAAATGACCTAATTATTCATCCAATTACACAAATGAACTTATTCAATGCACAAGATTGGTTAGAAACCCTAATTGGACAAGAATAAGCCTAGGGAAGACGAATATGACCTAATTGTTCATCCAAAGACACAAATGAACTTATTTGATGCACAAGATTGGTTGAAAACCCTAATTGGACAAGAATAAGCCAAGGAAGGACGAAAATGACCTAAATGTTCATCCAATGAAACAAACACACCTATTGGATGCACAAGATTGGTTAGAAACCCTAATTGGGCAAGAATAAGCCTAGGGAGGACGAAAATGACCTAAATGTTCATCAAATAACACAAACACACCTATTGGATACACAAAATTGGTTAAAAACCCTAATTGGAAAAGAATAAGCCTAGGGAGACTGAAAATGAGCTAATTGTTCATCCAATGACACAAACACACCTATTGGATGTACAAGATTAGTTAGAAACCCTAATTCGACAAGAATAAGCCTAGGGAGGACGAAAATGACCTAGTTGTTAATCCAAAGACACAAATGAACTTATTTGATGCACAAGATTGGTTGAAAACCCTAATTGGACAAGAATAAGCCTAGGGAGAACGAAATTGACCTAAATGTTCATCCAACGACCCAAACACACATATTGGATGCACAAGATTCGTTAAAAACCCTAATTAGACAAGAATAAGCCAAGGGAGGTCGAAAATGACCAAAATGTTCGTCCAATGACACAAACACACCGATTGGATGCACAAGATTCGTTAAAAACCCTAATTAGACAAGAATAAGCCTAGGGAGGTCGAAAATGACCAAAATGTTCATCCAATGACACAAACACACCTATTGAATGCACAAGATTGGTTAGAAACCCTAATTGGACAAGAATAAGCCAAGGGATGAAGAAAATGACCTAAATGTTCATCCAATGACACAAACACACCTGTTGGATGAACAAGATTGGTTAGAAACCCTAATTTGAATAGAATAAGCTTAAGGAGGACGAAAATGACCTAATTGTTCATCCAATGACACAAACACACCTATTGGATGTACAAGATTGGTTAAAAACATTAATTGGAAAAGAATAAGCCTATGGAGTCCGAAATGACCTAATTATTCATCCAATTACACAAATGAACTTATTCAATGAATAAGATTGGTTAAAAACCCTAATTGGACAAGAATAAGCCTAGGGAAGACGAATATGACCAAATTGTTTATCCAAAGACACAAATGAACTTATTTGATGCACAAGATTGGTTGAAAACCCTAATTGGACAAGAATAAGCCAAGGAAGGACGAAAATGACCTAAATGTTCATCCAATGAAACAAACACACCTATTGGATGCACAAGATTGGTTAGAAACCCTAATTGGACAAGAATAAGCCTAGGGAGGACGAAAATGACCTAAATGTTCATCCAATGACACAAACACACCTATTGGATGCACAAGATTGGTTAGAAACCCTAATTGGAAAAGAATAAGCCTATGGAGACCGAAAATGACCTAATTGTTCATCCAATTACACAAATGAACTTATTAAATGCACAAGATTGGTTAGAAACCCTAATTGGACAAGAATAAGCCTAGGGAAGACGAATATGACCTAATTGTTCATCCAACGACACAAATGAACTTATTTGATGCACACGATTGGTTGAAAACCCTAATTGGACAAGAATAAGCCAAGGAAGGATGAAAATGACCTAAATGTTCATCCAATGAAACAAACTCACCTATTGGATGCACAAGATTGGTTAGAAACCCTAATTGGACAAGAATAAGCCTAGGGAGGACGAAAATGACCTAAATGTTCATCCAATGACACAAACACACCTATTGGATGCACAAGATTGGTTAGAAACCCTAATAGGACAAGAAGAAGCCAAGGGATGACGAAAATGACCTAAATGTTCATCAAATGACACAAACACACCTATTGGATGCACAAAATTGGTTAGAAACCCTAATTCGACAAGAATAAGCCTAGGGAGGACGAAAATGACCTAATTGTTAATCCAAAGACACAAATGAACTTATTTGATGCACAAGATTGGTTGAAAACCCTAATTGGACAAGAATAAGCCTAGGGAGAACGAAATTGACCTAAATGTTCATCCAACGACCCAAACACACATATTGGATGCACAAGATTCGTTAAAAACCCTAATTAGACAAGAATAAGCCAAGGGAGGTCGAAAATGACCAAAATGTTCGTCCAATGACACAAACACACCTATTGAATGCACAAGATTGGTTAGAAACCCTAATTGGACAACAATAAGCCAAGGGATGACGAAAATGATCTAAATGTTCATCCAATGACACAAACACACCTGTTGGATGAACAAGATTGGTTAGAAACCCTAATTTGACAAGAATAAGCTTAAGGAGGACGAAAATGACCTAATTGTTCATCCAATGACACAAACACACCTATTGGATGTACAAGATTGGTTAAAAACCCTAATTGGAAAAGAATAAGCCTATGGAGACCGAAAATGACCTAATTATTCATCCAATTACACAAATGAACTTATTCAATGCATAAGATTGGTTAGAAACCTTAATTGGACAAGAATAAGCCTAGGGAAGACGAATATGACCTAATTGTTCATCCAATGACACAAATGAACTTATTTGATGCACAAGATTGGTTGAAAACCCTAATTGGACAAGAATAAGCCAAGGAAGGACGAAAATGACCTAAATGTTCATCGAATGAAACAAACACACCTATTGGATGCACAAGATTGGTTAGAAACCCTAATTGGACAAGAATAAGCCTAGGGAGGACGAAAATGACCTAAATGTTCATCCAATGACACAAACACGCCTATTGGATGCACAAGATTGTTTAGAAACCCTAATTGGACAAGAACAAGCCAAGGGATGACGAAAATGACCTAATTGTTCATCCAATTACACAAATGAACTTATTAAATGCACAAGATTGGTTAGAAACCCTAATTGGACAAGAATAAGCCTAGGGAAGACGAATATGACCTAATTGTTCATCCAAAGACACAAATGAACTTATTTGATGCACACGATTGGTTGAAAACCCTAATTGGACAAGAATAAGCCAAGGAAGGATGAAAATGACCTAAATGTTCATCCAATGAAACAAACTCATCTATTGGATGCACAAGATTGGTTAGAAACCCTAATTGGACAAGAATAAGCCTAGGGAGGACGAAAATGACCTAAATGTTCATCCAATGACACACACACACCTATTGGATGCACAAGATTGGTTAGAAACCCTAATAGGACAAGAAGAAGCCAAGGGATGACGAAAATGACCTAAATATTCATCAAATGAAACAAACACACCTATTGGATGCACAAAATTAGTTAGAAACCCTAATTGGACAAGAATAAGCCTAGGGAGGACGAAAATGACCTAATTGTTAATCCAAAGACACAAATGAACTTATTTGATGCATAAGATTGGTTGAAAACCCTAATTGGACAAGAATAAGCCAAGGGAGGACGAAAATGAGCTAAATGTTCATCCAATGACACAAACACAGCTATTGGATGCACAAGATTCGTTGAAAACCCTAATTGGAGAAGAATAAGCCTAGGGAGGACGGAAACAACCTAAATGTTCATCCAAAGATACAAATGAACTTATTCGATGCACAAGATTGGTTGAAAACCCTAATTCGACAAGAATAAGCCTAGGGAGGATGAAAATGACCTAAATGTTCATCCAATGACACAAACACACCGATTGGATGGACAAGATTCGTTAAAAACCCTAATTAGACAAGAATAAGCCTAGGGAGGTCGAAAATGACCAAAATGTTCATCCAATGACACAAACACACCTATTGAATGCACAAGATTGGTTAGAAACCCTAATTGGACAAGAATAAGCCAAGGGATCACGAAAATGACCTAAATGTTCATCCAATGACACAAACACACCTGTTGGATGAACAAGATTGGTTAGAAACCCTAATTTGAATAGAATAAGCTTAAGGAGGACGAAAATGACCTAATTGTTCATCCAATGACACAAACACACCTATTGGATGTACAAGATTGGTTAAAAACCTTAATTGGAAAAGAATAAGCCTATGGAGACCGAAATGACCTAATTATTCATCCAATTACACAAATGAACTTATTCAATGCACAAGATTGGTTAGAAACCCTAATTGGACAAGAATAAGCCTAGGGAAGACGAATATGACCTAATTGTTCATCCAAAGACACAAATGAACTTATTTGATGCACAAGATTGGTTGAAAACCCTAATTGGACAAGAATAAGCCAAGGAAGGACGAAAATGACCTAAATGTTCATCCAATGAAACAAACACACCTATTGGATGCACAAGATTGGTTAGAAACCCTAATAGGACAAGAAGAAGCCAAGGGATGACGAAAATGACCTAAATGTTCATCAAATGACACAAACACACCTATTGGATGCACAAAATTAGTTAGAAACCCTAATTGGACAAGAATAAGCCTATGGAGGACGAAAATGACCTAATTGTTAATCAAAAGACACAAACACACCTATTGGATGCACAAGATTAGTTAGAAACCCTAATTCGACAAGAATAAGCCTAGGGAGGACGAATATGACCTAATTGTTCATCCAAAGACACAAATGAACTTATTTGATGCACAAGATTGGTTGAAAACCCTAATTGGACAAGAATAAGCCAAGGAAGGACGAAAATGACCTAAATGTTCATCCAATGAAACAAACACACCTATTGGATGCACAAGATTGGTTAGAAACCCTAATTGGACAAGAATAAGCCTAGGGAGGACGAAAATGACCTAAATGTTCATCCAATGAAACAAACACACCTATTGGATGCACAAGATTGGTTAGAAACCCTAATTGGAAAAGAATAAGCCTATGGAGACCGAAAATGACCTAATTGTTCATCCAATTACACAAATGAACTTATTAAATGCACAAGATTGGTTAGAAACCCTAATTGGACAAGAATAAGCCTAGGGAAGACGTATATGACCTAATTGTTCATCCAAAGACACAAATGAACTTATTTGATGCACACGATTGGTTGAAAACCCTAATTGGACAAGAATAAGCCAAGGAAGGACGAAAATGACCTAAATGTTCATCCAATGAAACAAACACACCTATTGGATGCACAAGATTGGTTAGAAACCCTAATTGGACAAGAATAAGCCTAGGGAGGACAAAAATGACCTAAATGTTCATCAAATAACACAAACACACCTATTGGATGCACAAAATTGGTTAAAAACCCTAATTGGAAAAGAATAAGCCTAGGGAGACTGAAAATGAGCTAATTGTTCATCCAATGACACAAACACACCTATTGGATGCACAAGATTAGTTAGAAACCCTAATTGGACAAGAATAAGCCTAGGGAGGACGAAAATGACCTAATTGTTAATCCAAAGACACAAATGAACTTATTTGATGCATAAGATTGGTTGAAAACCCTAATTGGACAAGAATAAGCCAAGGGAGGACGAAAATGAGCTAAATGTTCATCCAATGACACAAACACAGCTATTGGATGCACAAGATTCGTTGAAAACCCTAATTGGAGAAGAATAAGCCTAGGGAGGACGGAAACAACCTAAATGTTCATCCAAAGATACAAATGAACTTATTCGATGCACAAGATTGGTTGAAAACCCTAATTGGACAAGAATAAGCCTAGGGAGGACGAAAATGACCTAAATGTTCATCCAATGACACAAACACACCGATTGGATGCACAAGATTCGTTAAAAACCCTAATTAGACAAGAATAAGCCTAGGGAGGTCGAAAATGACCAAAATGTTCATCCAATGACACAAACACACCTATTGAATGCACAAGATTGGTTAGAAACCCTAATTGGACAAGAATAAGCCAAGGGATGACGAAAATGACCTAAATGTTCATCCAATGAAAGAAACACACCTGTTGGATGAACAAGATTGGTTAGAAACCCAAATTTGACAAGAATAAGCTTAAGGAGGACGAAAATGACCTAAATGTTCATCCAATGACACAAACACACCTATTGGATGCACAAGATTGGTTAGAAACCCTAATAGGACAAGAACAAGCCAAGGGATGACGAAAATGACCTAAATGTTCATCAAATGACACAAACACACCTATTGGATGCACAAAATTGGTTAAAAACCCTAATTGGAAAAGAATAAGCCTAGGGAGACTGAAAATGAGCTAATTGTTCATCCAATGACACAAACACACCTATTGGATGCACAAGATTAGTTAGAAACCCTAATTGGACAAGAATAAGCCTAGGGAGGACGAAAATGACCTAATTGTTAATCTAAAGACACAAATGAACTAATTTGATGCATAAGATTGGTTGAAAACCCTAATTGGACAAGAATAAGCCTAGGGAGGACGAAAATGAGCTAAATGTTCATCCAATGACACAAACACAGCTATTGTATGCACAAGATTCGTTGAAAACCCTAATTAGAGAAGAATAAGCCTAGGGAGGACGGAAACGACCTAAATGTTCATCCAAAGATACAAATGAACTTATTCGATGCACAAGATTGGTTGAAAACCCTAATTGGACAAGAATAAGCCTAGGGAGGATGAAAATGACTTAAATGTTCATCCAATGACACAAACACACCGATTGGATGCACAAGATTCGTTAAAAACCCTAATTAGACAAGAATAAGCCTAGGGAGGTCGAAAATGACCAAAATGTTCATCCAATGACACAAACACACCTATTGAATGCACAAGATTGGTTAAAAACCCTAATTGGACAAGAATAAGCCAAGGGATGACGAAAATGACCTAAATGTTCATCCAATGACACAAACACACCTGTTGGATGAACAAGATTGGTTAGAAACCCTAATTTGAATAGAATAAGCTTAAGGAGGACGAAAATGACCTAATTGTTCATCCAATGACACAAACACACCTATTGGATGTACAAGATTGGTTAAAAACCTTAATTGGAAAAGAATAAGCCTATGGAGACCGAAATGACCTAATTATTCATCCAATTACACAAATGAACTTATTCAATGCACAAGATTGGTTAGAAACCCTAATTGGACAAGAATAAGCCTAGGGAAGACGAATATGACCTAATTGTTTATCCAAAGACACAAATGAACTTATTTGATGCACAAGATTGGTTGAAAACCCTAATTGGACAAGAATAAGCCAAGGAAGGACGAAAATGACCTAAATGTTCATCCAATGAAACAAACACACCTATTGGATGCACAAGATTGGTTAGAAACCCTAATTGGACAAGAATAAGCCTAGGGACGACGAAAATGACCTAAATGTTCATCAAATAACACAAACACACCTATTGGATGCACAAAATTGGTTAAAAACCCTAATTGGAAAAGAATAAGCCTAGGGAGACTGAAAATGAGCTAATTGTTCATCCAATGACACAAACACACCTATTGGATGCACAAGATTAGTTAGAAACCCTAATTCGACAAGAATAAGCCTAGGGAGGACGAAAATGACCTAATTGTTAATCCAAAGACACAAATGAACTCATTTGATGCACAAGATTGGTTGAAAACCCTAATTGGACAAGAATAAGCCTAGGGAGAACGAAATTGACCTAAATGTTCATCCAATGACCCAAACACACATATTGGATGCACAAGATTCGTTAAAAACCCTAATTAGACAAGAATAAGCCAAGGGAGGTCGAAAATGACCAAAATGTTCGTCCAATGACACAAACACACCTATTGAATGCACAAGATTGGTTAGAAACCCTAATTGGACAACAATAAGCCTAGGGAGGACGAAAATGACCTAAATGTTCATCCAATGACACAAACTCACCTATTGGATGCACAAGATTGGTTAGAAACCCTAATTGGAAAAGAATAAGCCTATGGAGACTGAAAATGACCTAATTGTTCATCCAATTACACAAATGAACTTATTAAATGCACAAGATTGGTTAGAAACCGTAATTGGACAAGAATAAGCCTAGGGAAGACGAATATGACCTAATTGTTCATCCAAAGACACAAATGAACTTATTTGATGCACACGATTGGTTGAAAACCCTAATTGGACAAGAATAAGCCAAGGAAGGATGAAAATGACCTAAATGTTCATCCAATGAAACAAACTCACCTATTGGATGCACAAGATTGGTTAGAAACCCTAATTGGACAAGAATAAGCCTAGGGAGGACGAAAATGACCTAAATGTTCATCCAATGACACAAACACACCTATTGGATGCACAAGATTGGTTAGAAACCCTAATAGGACAAGAAGAAGCCAAGGGATGACGAAAATGACCTAAATGTTCATCAAATGACACAAACACACCTATTGGATGCACAAAATTAGTTAGAAACCCTAATTGGACAAGAATAAGCCTAGGGAGGACGAAAATGACCTAATTGTTAATCGAAAGACACAAATGAACTTATTTGATGCATAAGATTGGTTGAAAACCCTAATTGGACAAGAATAAGCCAAGGGAGGACGAAAATGAGCTAAATGTTCATCCAATGACACAAACACAGCTATTGGATGCACAAGATTCGTTGAAAACCCTAATTGGAGAAGAATAAGCCTAGGGAGGACGGAAACAACCTAAATGTTCATCCAAAGATACAAATGAACTTATTCGATGCACAAGATTGGTTGAAAACCCTAATTGGACAAGAATAAGCCTAGGGAGGATGAAAATGACCTAAATGTTCATCCAATGACACAAACACACCTATTGGATGCACAAGATTGGTTAGAAACCCTAATTGGAAAAGAATAAGCCTATGGAGACCGAAAATGACCTAATTGTTCATCCAATTACACAAATGAACTTATTCAATGAACAAGATTGGTTAGAAACCCTAATTGGACAAGAATAAGCCTAGGGAAGACGAATATGACCTAATTGTTCATCCAAAGACACAAATGAACTTATTTGATGCACAAGATTGGTTGAAAACCCTAATTGGACAAGAATAAGCCAAGGAAGGACGAAAATGACCTAAATGTTCATCCAATGAAACAAACACACCTATTGGATGCACAAGATTGGTTAGAAACCCTAATTGGACAAGAATAAGCCTAGGGAGGACGAAAATGACCTAAATGTTCATCCAATGAAACAAACACACCTATTGGATGCACAAGATTGGTTAGAAACCCTAATTGGAAAAGAATAAGCCTATGGAGACCGAAAATGACCTAATTGTTCATCCAATTACACAAATGAACTTATTAAATGCACAAGATTGGTTAGAAACCCTAATTGGACAAGAATAAGCCTAGGGAAGACGTATATGACCTAATTGTTCATCCAAAGACACAAATGAACTTATTTGATGCACACGATTGGTTGAAAACCCTAATTGGACAAGAATAAGCCAAGGAAGGACGAAAATGACCTAAATGTTCATCCAATGAAACAAACACACCTATTGGATGCACAAGATTGGTTAGAAACCCTAATTGGACAAGAATAAGCCTAGGGAGGACGAAAATGACCTAAATGTTCATCCAATGACACAAACACAATTATTGGATGCACAAGATTGGTTAGAAACCCTAATTGGACAAGAACAAGCCAAGGGATGACGAAAATGACCTAAATGTTCATCAAATGACACAAACACACCTACTGGATGCACAAATTTGGTTAAAAACCCTAATTGGAAAAGAATAAGCCTAGGGAGACTGAAAATGAGCTAATTGTTCATCCAATGACACAAACACACCTATTGGATGCACAAGATTAGTTAGAAACCCTAATTGGACAAGAATAAGCCTAGGGAGGACGAAAATGACCTAATTGTTAATCCAAACACACAAATGAACTTATTTGATGCATAAGATTTGTTGAAAACACTAATTGGACAAGAATAAGCCTAGGGAGGACGAAAATGACCTAAATGTTCATCCAATGACACAAACACACCTATTGGATGCACAAGATTGGTTAGAAACCCTAATAGGACAAGAACAAGCCAAGGGATGACGAAAATGACCTAAATATTCATCAAATGACACAAACACACCTATTGGATGCACAAAATTGGTTAAAAACCCTAATTGGAAAAGAATAAGCCTAGGGAGACTGAAAATGAGCTAATTGTTCATCCAATGACACAAACACACCTATTGGATGCACAAGATTAGTTAGAAACCCTAATTGGACAAGAATAAGCCTAGGGAGGACGAAAATGACCTAATTGTTAATCCAAAGACACAAATGAACTTATTTGATGCATAAGATTGGTTGAAAACCCTAATTGGACAAGAATAAGCCAAGGGAGGACGAAAATGAGCTAAATGTTCATCCAATGACACAAACACAGCTATTGGATGCACAAGATTCGTTGAAAACCCTAATTGGAGAAGAATAAGCCTAGGGAGGACGGAAACAACCTAAATGTTCATCCAAAGATACAAATGAACTTATTCGATGCACAAGATTGGTTGAAAACCCTAATTCGACAAGAATAAGCCTAGGGAGGATGAAAATGACCTAAATGTTCATCCAATGACACAAACACACCGATTGGATGGACAAGATTCGTTAAAAACCCTAATTAGACAAGAATAAGCCTAGGGAGGTCGAAAATGACCAAAATGTTCATCCAATGACACAAACACACCTATTGAATGCACAAGATTGGTTAGAAACCCTAATTGGACAAGAATAAGCCAAGGGATCACGAAAATGACCTAAATGTTCATCCAATGACACAAACACACCTGTTGGATGAACAAGATTGGTTAGAAACCCTAATTTGAATAGAATAAGCTTAAGGAGGACGAAAATGACCTAATTGTTCATCCAATGACACAAACACACCTATTGGATGTACAAGATTGGTTAAAAACCTTAATTGGAAAAGAATAAGCCTATGGAGACCGAAATGACCTAATTATTCATCCAATTACACAAATGAACTTATTCAATGCACAAGATTGGTTAGAAACCCTAATTGGACAAGAATAAGCCTAGGGAAGACGAATATGACCTAATTGTTCATCCAAAGACACAAATGAACTTATTTGATGCACAAGATTGGTTGAAAACCCTAATTGGACAAGAATAAGCCAAGGAAGGACGAAAATGACCTAAATGTTCATCCAATGAAACAAACACACCTATTGGATGCACAAGATTGGTTAGAAACCCTAATTGGACAAGAATAAGCCTAGGGAGGACAAAAATGACCTAAATGTTCATCAAATAACACAAACACACCTATTGGATGCACAAAATTGGTTAAAAACCCTAATTGGAAAAGAATAAGCCTAGGGAGACTGAAAATGAGCTAATTGTTTATCCAATGACACAAACACACCTATTGGATGCACAAGATTAGTGAGAAACCCTAATTCGACAAGAATAAGCCTAGGGAGGACGAAAATGACCTAATTGTTAATCCAAAGACACAAATGAACTTATTTGATGCACAAGATTGGTTGAAAACCCTAATTGGACAAGAATAAGCCTAGGGAGGACGAAATTGACCTAAATGTTCATCCAATGACACAAACACACCTATTGGATGCACAAGATTGGTTAGAAACCCTAATTGGACAAGAATAAGCCTAAGGAAGACGAATATGACCTAATTGTTCATCCAAAGACACAAATGAACTTATTTGATGCACAAGATTGGCTGAAAACCCTAATTGGACAAGAATAAGCCAAGGAAGGCAAAAATGACCTAAATGTTCATCCAATGAAACAAACACACCTATTGGATGCACAAGATTGGTTAGAAACCCTAATTGGACAAGAATAAGCCTAGGGAGGACAAAAATGACCTAAATGTTCATCAAATAACACAAACACACCTATTGGATGCACAAAATTGGTTAAAAACCCTAATTGGAAAAGAATAAGCCTAGGGAGACTGAAAATGAGCTAATTGTTCATCCAATGACACAAACACACCTATTGGATGCACAAGATTAGTGAGAAACCCTAATTCGACAAGAATAAGCCTAGGGAGGACGAAAATGACCTAATTGTTAATCCAAAGACACAAATGAACTTATTTGATGCACAAGATTGGTTGAAAACCCTAATTGGACAAGAATAAGCCTAGGGAGGACGAAATTGACCTAAATGTTCATCCAACGACCCAAACACACATATTGGATGCACAAGATTCGTTAAAAACCCTAATTAGACAAGAATAAGCCAAGGGAGGTCGAAAATGACCAAAATGTTCGTCCAACGACACAAACACATCTATTGAATGCACATGATTGGTTAGAAACCCTAATTGGACAACAATAAGCCAAGGGATGACGAAAATGATCTAAATGTTCATCCAATGACACAAACACACCTGTTGGATGAACAAGATTGGTTAGAAACCCTAATTTGACAAGAATAAGCTTAAGGAGGACGAAAATGACCTAATTGTTCATCCAATGACACAAACACACCTATTGGATGTACAAGATTGGTTAAAAACCCTAATTGGAAAAGAATAAGCCTATGGAGACCGAAAATGACCTAATTATTCATCCAATTACACAAATGAACTTATTCAATGCATAAGATTGGTTAGAAACCTTAATTGGACAAGAATAAGCCTAGGGAAGACGAATATGACCTAATTGTTCATCCAATGACACAAACACACCTATTGGATGTACAAGATTGGTTAAAAACCCTAATTGGAAAAGAATAAGCCTATGGAGACCGAAAATGACCTAATTATTCATCCAATTACACAAATGAACTTATTCAATGAACAAGATTGGTTAGAAACCCTAATTGGACAAGAATAAGCCTAGGGAAGACGAATATGACCTAATTGTTCATCCAAAGACACAAATGAACTTATTTGATGCACAAGATTGGTTGAAAACCCTAATTGGACAAGAATAAGCCAAGGAAGGACGAAAATGACCTAAATGTTCATCCAATGCAACAAACACACCTATTGGATGCACAAGATTGGTTAGAAACCCTAATTGGACAAGAATAAGCCAAGGGAGGACGAAAATGACCTAAATGTTCATCCAATGACACAAACACACCTATTGGATGCACAAGATTGGTTAGAAACCCTAATTGGACAAGAACAAGCCAAGGGATGACGAAAATGACCTAAATGTTCATCAAATGACACAAACACACCTATTGGATGCACAAAATTGGTTAGATACCCTAATTGGAAAAGAATAAGCCTATGGAGACCGAAAATGACCTAATTGTACATCCAATTACACTAATGAACTTATTCAATGCACAAGATTGGTTAGAAACCCTAATTGGACAAGAATAAGCCTAGGGAAGACGAATATGACCTAATTGTTCATCCAAAGACACAAATGAACTTATTTGATGCACAAGATTGGTTGAAAACCCTAATTGGACAAGAATAAGCCAAGGAAGGACGAAAATGACCTAAATGTTCATCCAATGACACAAACACACCTATTGGATGCACAAGATTGGTTAGAAACCCTAATTGGACAAGAACAAGCCAAGGGATGACGAGAATGACCTAAATGTTCATAAAATGACACAAACAGACCTATTGGATGCACAAAATTGGTTAAAAACCCTAATTGGAAAAGAATAAGCCTAGGGAGACTGAAAATGAGCTAATTGTTCATCCAATGACACAAACACACCTATTGGATGCACAAGATTAGTTAGAAACCCTAATTGGACAAGAATAAGCCTATGGAGGACGAAAATGACCTAATTGTTAATCCAAAGACACAAATGAACTTATTTGATGCACAAGATTGGTTGAAAACCCTAATTGGACAAGAATAAGCCAAGGAAGGACGAAAATGACCTAAATGTTCGTCCAATGAAACAAACACACCTATTGGATGCACAAGATTGGTTAGAAACCCTAATCGGACAAGAATAAGCCTAGGGAGGACGAAAATGACCTAAATGTTCATCCAATGACACAAACACACCTATTGGATGCACAAGATTGGTTAGAAACCCTAATTGGACAAGAACAAGCCAAGGGATGACGAAAATGACCTAAATGTTCGTCCAATGAAACAAACACACCTATTGGATGCACAACATTGGTTAGAAACCCTAATTGGACAAGAATAAGTCTAGGTAGGTCGAAAATGACCAAAATGTTCTTCCAATGACACAAACACACCTTTTGAATGCACAAGATTGGTTAGAAACCTTAATTGGACAAGAATAAGCCAAGGGATGACGAAAATGACCTAAATGTTCATCAAATGACACAAACACACCTATTGGATGCACAACATTGGTTAAAAACCCTAATTGGAAAAGAATAAGCCTATGGAGACCGAAAATGACCTAATTGTTCATCCAATTACACAAATGAACTTCTTAAATGCACAAGATTGGTTAGAAACCCTAATTGGACAAGAATAAGCCTAGGGAAGACGAATATGACCTAATTGTTCATCCAAAGACACAAATGAACTGATTTGACGCACAAGATTGGTTGAAAACCCTAATTGGACAAGAATAAGCCAAGGAAGGACGAAAATGACCTAAATGTTCATCCAATGAAACAAACACACCTATTGGATGCACAAGATTGGTTAGAAACCCTAATTGGACAAGAATAAGCCTAGGGAGGACAAAAATGACCTAAATGTTCATCAAATAACACAAACACACCTATTGGATGCACAAAATTGGTTAAAAACCCTAATTGGAAAAGAATAAGCCTAGGGAGACTGAAAATGAGCTAATTGTTCATCCAATGACACAAACACACCTATTGGATGCACAAGATTAGTTAGAAACCCTAATTGGACAAGAATAAGCCTAGGGAGGACGAAAATGACCTAAATGTTCATCCAATGACACAAACACACCTATTGGATGCACAAGATTGGTTAGAAACCCTAATTGGACAAGAATAAGCCTAGGGAGGACGAAAATGACCTAAATGTTCATCAAATAACACAAACACACCTATTGGATGCACAAAATTGGTTAAAAACCCTAATTGGAAACGAATAAGCCTAGGGAGACTGAAAATGAGCTAATTGTTCATCCAATGACACAAACACACCTATTGGATGTACAAGATTGGGTAAAAACCTTAATTGGAAAAGAATAAGCCTATGGAGACCGAAAAGGACCTAATTATTCATCCAATTACACAAATGAACTTATTCAATGCACAAGATTGGTTAGAAACCCTAATTGGACAAGAATAAGCCTAGGGAAGATGAATATGACCTAATTGTTCATCCAAAGACACAAATGAACTTATTTGATGCACAAGATTGGTTGAAAACCCTAATTGGACAAGAATAAGCCAAGGAAGGACCAAAATGACCTAAATGTTCATCCAATGAAACAAACACACCTATTGGATGCACAAGATTGGTTAGAAACCCTAATTGGACAAGAATAAGCCTAGGGAGGACGAAAATGACCTAAATGTTCATCAAATAACACAAACACACCTATTGGATGCACAAAATTGGTTAAAAACCCTAATTGGAAACGAATAAGCCTAGGGAGACTGAAAATGAGCTAATTGTTCATCCAATGACACAAACACACCTATTGGATGCACAAGATTAGTTAGAAACCCTAATTCGACAAGAATAAGCCTAGGGAGGACGAAAATGACCTAATTGTAAATCCAAAGACACAAATGAACTCATTTGATGCACAAGATTGGTTGAAAACCCTAATTGGACAAGAATAAGCCTAGGGAGAACGAAATTGACCTAAATGTTCATCCAATGACCCAAACACACATATTGGATGCACAAGATTCGTTAAAAACCCTAATTAGACAAGAATAAGCCAAGGGAGGTCGAAAATGACCAAAATGTTCGTCCAATGACACAAACACACCTATTGAATGCACAAGATTGGTTAGAAACCCTAATTGGACAACAATAAGCCTAGGGAGGACGAAAATGACCTAAATGTTCATCCAATGACACAAACTCACCTATTGGATGCACAAGATTGGTTAGAAACCCTAATTGGAAAAGAATAAGCCTATGGAGACTGAAAATGACCTAATTGTTCATCCAATTACACAAATGAACTTATTAAATGCACAAGATTGGTTAGAAACCCTAATTGGACAAGAATAAGCCTAGGGAAGACGAATATGACCTAATTGTTCATCCAAAGACACAAATGAACTTATTTGATGCACACGATTGGTTGAAAACCCTAATTGGACAAGAATAAGCCAAGGAAGGATGAAAATGACCTAAATGTTCATCCAATGA
The DNA here is from genome assembly GCA_037974835.1 of Cicer judaicum. Classification (NCBI taxonomy): domain Eukaryota; kingdom Viridiplantae; phylum Streptophyta; class Magnoliopsida; order Fabales; family Fabaceae; genus Cicer; species Cicer judaicum. Next base: position 475,910 of record JBBPBS010000077.1, read on the forward strand.
AACAAACTCACCTATTGGATGCACAAGATTGGTTAGAAACCCTAATTGGACAAGAATAAGCCTAGGGAGGACGAAAATGACCTAAATGTTCATCCAATGACACAAACTCACCTATTGGATGCACAAGATTGGTTAGAAACCCTAATTGGAAAAGAATAAGCCTATGGAGACTGAAAATGACCTAATTGTTCATCCAATTACACAAATGAACTTATTAAATGCACAAGATTGGTTAGAAACCCTAATTGGACAAGAATAAGCCTAGGGAAGACGAATATGACCTAATTGTTCATCCAAAGACACAAATGAACTTATTTGATGCACACGATTGGTTGAAAACCCTAATTGGACAAGAATAAGCCAAGGAAGGATGAAAATGACCTAAATGTTCATCCAATGAAACAAACTCACCTATTGGATGCACAAGATTGGTTAGAAACCCTAATTGGACAAGAATAAGCCTAGGGAGGACGAAAATGACCTAAATGTTCATCCAATGACACAAACACACCTATTGGATGCACAAGATTGGTTAGAAACCCTAATAGGACAAGAAGAAGCCAAGGGATGACGAAAATGACCTAAATGTTCATCAAATGACACAAACACACCTATTGGATGCACAAAATTAGTTAGAAACCCTAATTGGACAAGAATAAGCCTAGGGAGGACGAAAATGACCTAATTGTTAATCGAAAGACACAAATGAACTTATTTGATGCATAAGATTGGTTGAAAACCCTAATTGGACAAGAATAAGCCAAGGGAGGACGAAAATGAGCTAAATGTTCATCCAATGACACAAACACAGCTATTGGATGCACAAGATTCGTTGAAAACCCTAATTGGAGAAGAATAAGCCTAGGGAGGACGGAAACAACCTAAATGTTCATCCAAAGATACAAATGAACTTATTCGATGCACAAGATTGGTTGAAAACCCTAATTGGACAAGAATAAGCCTAGGGAGGATGAAAATGACCTAAATGTTCATCCAATGACACAAACACACCTATTGGATGCACAAGATTGGTTAGAAACCCTAATTGGAAAAGAATAAGCCTATGGAGACCGAAAATGACCTAATTGTTCATCCAATTACACAAATGAACTTATTCAATGAACAAGATTGGTTAGAAACCCTAATTGGACAAGAATAAGCCTAGGGAAGACGAATATGACCTAATTGTTCATCCAAAGACACAAATGAACTTATTTGATGCACAAGATTGGTTGAAAACCCTAATTGGACAAGAATAAGCCAAGGAAGGACGAAAATGACCTAAATGTTCATCCAATGAAACAAACACACCTATTGGATGCACAAGATTGGTTAGAAACCCTAATTGGACAAGAATAAGCCTAGGGAGGACGAAAATGACCTAAATGTTCATCCAATGAAACAAACACACCTATTGGATGCACAAGATTGGTTAGAAACCCTAATTGGAAAAGAATAAGCCTATGGAGACCGAAAATGACCTAATTGTTCATCCAATTACACAAATGAACTTATTAAATGCACAAGATTGGTTAGAAACCCTAATTGGACAAGAATAAGCCTAGGGAAGACGTATATGACCTAATTGTTCATCCAAAGACACAAATGAACTTATTTGATGCACACGATTGGTTGAAAACCCTAATTGGACAAGAATAAGCCAAGGAAGGATGAAAATGACCTAAATGTTCATCCAATGAAACAAACTCACCTATTGGATGCACAAGATTGGTTAGAAACCCTAATTGGACAAGAATAAGCCTAGGGAGGACGAAAATGACCTAAATGTTCATCCAATGACACAAACACACCTATTGGATGCACAACATTGGTTAGAAACCCTAATAGGACAAGAACAAGCCAAGGGATGACGAAAATGACCTAAATATTCATCAAATGACACAAACACACCTATTGGATGCACAAAATTGATTAAAAACCCTAATTGGAAAAGAATAAGCCTAGGGAGACTGAAAATGAGCTAATTGTTCATCCAATGACACAAACACACCTATTGGATGCACAAGATTAGTTAGAAACCCTAATTGGACAAGAATAAGCCTAGGGAGGACGAAAATGACCTAATTGTTAATCCAAAGACACAAATGAACTTATTTGATGCATAAGATTGGTTGAAAACCCTAATTGGACAAGAATAAGCCTAGGGAGGACGAAAATGAGCTAAATGTTCATCCAATGACACAAACACAGCTATTGGATGCACAAGATTCGTTGAAAACCCTAATTGGAGAAGAATAAGCCTAGGGAGGACGGAAACGACCTAAATGTTCATCCAAAGATACAAATGAACTTATTCGATGCACAAGATCGGTTGAAAACCCTAATTGGACAAGAATAAGCCTAGGGAGGATGAAAATGACTTAAATGTTCATCCAATGACACAAACACACCGATTGGATGCACAAGATTCGTTAAAAACCCTAATTAGACAAGAATAAGCCTAGGGAGGTCGAAAATGACCAAAATGTTCATCCAATGACACAAACACACCTATTGAATGCACAAGATTGGTTAGAAACCCTAATTGGACAAGAATAAGCCAAGGGATGACGAAAATGACCTAAATGTTCATCCAATGACACAAACACACCTGTTGGATGAACAAGATTGGTTAGAAACCCTAATTTGACAAGAATAAGCTTAAGGACGACGAAAATGACCTAATTGTTCATCCAATGACACAAACACACCTATTGGATGTACAAGATTGGTTAAAAACCTTAATTGGAAAAGAATAAGCCTATGGAGACCGAAAATGACCTAATTATTCATCCAATTACACAAATGAACTTATTCAATGCACAAGATTGGTTAGAAACCCTAATTGGACAAGAATAAGCCTAGGGAAGACGTATATGACCTAATTGTTCATCCAAAGACACAAATGAACTTATTTGATGCACAAGATTGGTTGAAAACCCTAATTGGACAAGAATAAGCCAAGGAAGGACGAAAATGACCTAAATGTTCATCCAATGAAACAAACACACCTATTGGATGCACAAGATTGGTTAGAAACCCTAATTGGACAAGAATAAGCCTAGGGAGGACAAAAATGACCTAAATGTTCATCAAATAACACAAACACACCTATTGGATGCACAAAATTGGTTAAAAACCCTAATTGGAAAAGAATAAGCCTAGGGAGACTGAAAATGAGCTAATTGTTCATCCAATGACACAAACACACCTATTGGATGCACAAGATTAGTTAGAAACCCTAATTCGACAAGAATAAGCCTAGGGAGGACGAAAATGACCTAATTGTTAATCCAAAGACACAAATGAACTTATTTGATGCACAAGATTGGTTGAAAACCCTAATTGGACAAGAATAAGCCTAGGGAGGACGAAATTGACCTAAATGTTCATCCAACGACCCAAACACACATATTGGATGCACAAGATTCGTTAAAAACCCTAATTAGACAAGAATAAGCCAAGGGAGGTCGAAAATGACCAAAATGTTCGTCCAATGACACAAACACACCTATTGAATGCACAAGATTGGTTAGAAACCCTAATTGGACAACAATAAGCCAAGGGATAACGAAAATGATCTAAATGTTCATCCAATGACACAAACACACCTGTTGGATGAACAAGATTGGTTAGAAACCCTAATTTGACAAGAATAAGCTTAAGGAGGACGAAAATGAGATAATTGTTCATCCAATGACACAAACACACCTATTGGATGTACAAGATTGGTTAAAAACCCTAATTGGAAAAGAATAAGCCTATGGAGACCGAAAATGACCTAATTATTCATCCAATTACACAAATGAACTTATTCAATGCATAAGATTGGTTAGAAACCTTAATTGGACAAGAATAAGCCTAGGGAAGACGAATATGACCTAATTGTTCATCCAATGACACAAACACACCTATTGGATGTACAAGATTGGTTAAAAACCTTAATTGGAAAAGAATAAGCCTATGGAGACCGAAAATGACCTAATTATTCATCCAATTACACAAATGAACTTATTCAATGAACAAGATTGGTTAGAAACCCTAATTGGACAAGAATAAGCCTAGGGAAGACGAATATGACCTAATTGTTCATCCAAAGACACAAATGAACATATTTGATGCACAAGATTGGTTGAAAACCCTAATTGGACAAGAATAAGCCTAGGGAGGACGAAATTGACCTAAATGTTCATCCAACGACCCAAACACACATATTGGATGCACAAGATTCGTTAAAAACCCTAATTAGACAAGAATAAGCCAAGGGAGGTCGAAAATGACCAAAATGTTCGTCCAATGACACAAACACACCTATTGAATGCACAAGATTGGTTAGAAACCCTAATTGGACAACAATAAGCCAAGGGATGACGAAAATGATCTAAATGTTCATCCAATGACACAAACACACCTGTTGGATGAACAAGATTGGTTAGAAACCCTAATTTGACAAGAATAAGCTTAAGGAGGACGAAAATGACCTAATTTTTCATCCAATGACACAAACACACCTATTGGATGTACAAGATTGGTTAAAAACCCTAATTGGAAAAGAATAAGCCTATGGAGACCGAAAATGACCTAATTATTCCTCCAATTACACAAATGAACTTATTCAATGCATAAGATTGGTTAGAAACCTTAATTGGACAAGAATAAGCCTAGGGAAGACGAATATGACCTAATTGTTCATCCAATGACACAAACACACCTATTGGATGTACAAGATTGGTTAAAAACCTTAATTGGAAAAGAATAAGCCTATGGAGACCGAAAATGACCTAATTATTCATCCAATTACACAAATGAACTTATTCAATGAACAAGATTGGTTAGAAACCCTAATTGGACAAGAATAAGCCTAGGGAAGACGAATATGACCTAATTGTTCATCCAAAGACACAAATGAACATATTTGATGCACAAGATTGGTTGAAAACCCTAATTGGACAAGAATAAGCCTAGGGAGGACGAAATTGACCTAAATGTTCATCCAACGACCCAAACACACATATTGGATGCACAAGATTCGTTAAAAACCCTAATTAGACAAGAATAAGCCAAGGGAGGTCGAAAATGACCAAAATGTTCGTCCAATGACACAAACACACCTATTGAATGCACAAGATTGGTTAGAAACCCTAATTGGACAACAATAAGCCAAGGGATGACGAAAATGATCTAAATGTTCATCCAATGACACAAACACACCTGTTGGATGAATAAGATTGGTTAGAAACCCTAATTTGACAAGAATAAGCTTAAGGAGGACGAAAATGACCTAATTGTTCATCCAATGACACAAACACACCTATTGGATGTACAAGATTGGTTAAAAACCCTAATTGGAAAAGAATAAGCCTATGGAGACCGAAAATGACCTAATTATTCCTCCAATTACACAAATGAACTTATTCAATGCATAAGATTGGTTAGAAACCTTAATTGGACAAGAATAAGCCTAGGGAAGACGAATATGACCTAATTGTTCATCCAATGACACAAACACACCTATTGGATGTACAAGATTGGTTAAAAACCTTAATTGGAAAAGAATAAGCCTATGGAGACCGAAAATGACCTAATTATTCATCCAATTACACAAATGAACTTATTCAATGAACAAGATTGGTTAGAAACCCTAATTGGACAAGAATAAGCCTAGGGAAGACGAATATGACCTAATTGTTCATCCAAAGACACAAATGAACTTATTTGATGCACAAGATTGGTTGAAAACCCTAATTGGACAAGAATAAGCCAAGGAAGGACGAAAATGACCTAAATGTTCATCCAATGAAACAAACACACCTATTGGATGCACAAGATTGGTTAGAAACCCTAATTGGACAAGAATAAGCCTAGGGAGGACGAAAATGACCTAAATGTTCATCCAATGACACAAACACACCTATTGGATGCACAAGATTGGTTAGAAACCCTAATTGGAAAAGAATAAGCCTATGGAGACCGAAAATGACCTAATTGTTCATCCAATTACACAAATGAACTTATTAAATGCACAAGATTGGTTAGAAACCCTAATTGGACAAGAATAAGCCCAGGGAAGATGAATATGACCTAATTGTTAATCCAAAGACACAAATGAACTTATTTGATGCACACGAATGGTTGAAAACCCTAATTGGACAAGAATAAGCCAAGGAAGGATGAAAATGACCTAAATGTTCATCCAATGAAACAAACTCACCTATTGGATGCACAAGATTGGTTAGAAACCCTAATTGGACAAGAATAAGCCTAGGGAGGACGAAAATGACCTAAATGTTCATCCAATGACACAAACACACCTATTGGATGCACAAGATTGGTTAGAAACCCTAATAGGACAAGAAGAAGCCAAGGGATGACGAAAATGACCTAAATGTTCATCAAATGACACACACACACCTATTGGATGCACAAAATTGGTTAAAAACCCTAATTGGAAAAGAATAAGCCTAGGGAGACTGAAAATGAGCTAATTGTTCATCCAATGACACAAACACACCTATTGGATGCACAAGATTAGTTAGAAACCCTAATTGGACAAGAATAAGCCTAGGGAGGACGAAAATGACCTAATTGTAAATCCAAAGACACAAATGAACTTATTTTATGCACACGATTGGTTGAAAACCCTAATTGGACAAGAATAAGCCAAGGAAGGATGAAAATGACCTAAATGTTCATCCAATGAAACAAACTCACCTATTGGATGCACAAGATTGGTTAGAAACCCTAATTGGACAAGAATAAGCCTAGGGAGGACGAAAATGACCTAAATGTTCATCCAATGACACAAACACACCTATTGGATGCACAAGATTGGTTAGAAACCCTAATAGGACAAGAAGAAGCCAAGGGATGACGAAAATGACCTAAATGTTCATCAAATGACACAAACACACCTATTGGATGCACAAAATTGGTTAAAAACCCTAATTGGAAAAGAATAAGCCTAGGGAGACTGAAAATGAGCTAATTGTTCATCCAATGACACAAACACACCTATTGGATGCACAAGAGTAGTTAGAAACCCTAATTGGACAAGAATAAGCCTAGGGAGGACGAAAATGACCTAATTGTTAATCCAAAGACACAAATGAACTTATTTGATACATAAGATTGGTTGAAAACCATAACTGGACAAGAATAAGCCAAGGGAGGACGAAAATGAGCTAAATGTTCATCCAATGACACAACCACAGCTATTGGATGCACAAGATTCGTTGAAAACCCTAATTGGAGAAGAATAAGCCTAGGGAGGACGGAAACAACCTAAATGTTCATCCAAAGATACAAATGAACTTATTCGATGCACAAGATTGGTTGAAAACCCTAATTCGACAAGAATAAGCCTAGGGAGGATGAAAATGACCTAAATGTTCATCCAATGACACAAACACACCGATTGGATGCACAAGATTCGTTAAATACCCTAATTAGACAAGAATAAGCCTAGGGAGGTCGAAAATGACCAAAATGTTCATCCAATGACACAAACACACCTATTGAATGCACAAGATTGGTTAGAAACCCTAATTGGACAAGAATAAGCCAAGGGATGACGAAAATGACCTAAATGTTCATCCAATGACACAAACACACCTGTTGGATGAATAAGATTGGTTAGAAACCCTAATTTGAATAGAATAAGCTTAAGGAGGACGAAAATGACCTAATTGTTCATCCAATGACACAAACACACCTATTGGATGTACAAGATTGGTTAAAAACCTTAATTGGAAAAGAATAAGCCTATGGAGACCGAAATGACCTAATTATTCATCCAATTACACAAATGAACTTATTCAATGCACAAGATTGGTTAGAAACCCTAATTGGACAAGAATAAGCCTAGGGAAGACGAATATGACCTAATTGTTCATCCAAAGACACAAATGAACTTATTTGATGCACAAGATTGGTTGAAAACCCTAATTGGACAAGAATAAGCCAAGGAAGGACGAAAATGACCTAAATGTTCATCCAATGAAACAAACACACCTATTTGATGCACAAGATTGGTTAGAAACCCTAATTGGACAAGAATAAGCCTAGGGAGGACGAAAATGACCTAAATGTTCATCAAATAACACAAACACACCTATTGGACGCACAAAATTGGTTAAAAACCCTAATTGGAAAAGAATAAGCCTAGGGAGACTGAAAATGAGCTAATTGTTCATCCAATGACACAAACACACCTATTGGATGCACAAGATTAGTTAGAAACCCTAATTCGACAAGAATAAGCCTAGGGAGGACGAAAATGACCTAATTGTTAATCCAAAGACACAAATGAACTTATTTGATGCACAAGATTGGTTGAAAACCCTAATTGGACAAGAATAAGCCTAGGGAGAACGAAATTGACCTAAATGTTCATCCAACGACCCAAACACACATATTGGATGCACAAGATTCGTTAAAAACCCTAATTAGACAAGAATAAGCCAAGGGAGGTCGAAAATGACCAAAATGTTCGTCCAATGACACAAACACACCTATTGAATGCACAAGATTGGTTAGAAACCCTAATTGGACAACAATAAGCCAAGGGATGACGAAAATGATCTAAATGTTCATCCAATGACACAAACACACCTGTTGGATGAACAAGATTGGTTAGAAACCCTAATTTGACAAGAATAAGCCTAAGGAGGACGAAAATGACCTAATTGTTCATCCAATGACACAAACACACCTATTGGATGTACAAGATTGGTTAAAAACCCTAATTGGAAAAGAATAAGCCTATGGAGACCGAAAATGACCTAATTATTCATCCAATTACACAAATGAACTTATTCAATGCATAAGATTGGTTAGAAACCTTAATTGGACAAGAATAAGCCTAGGGAAGACGAATATGACCTAATTGTTCATCCAATGACACAAACACACCTATTGGATGTACAAGATTGGTTAAAAACCTTAATTGGAAAAGAATAAGCCTATGGAGACCGAAAATGACCTAATTATTCATCCAATTACACAAATGAACTTATTCAATGCACAAGATTGGTTAGAAACCCTAATTGGACAAGAATAAGCCTAGGGAAGACGAATATGACCTAATTGTTCATCCAAAGACACAAATGAACTTATTTGATGCACAAGATTGGTTGAAAACCCTAATTGGACAAGAATAAGCCTAGGGAGGACGAAAATGACCTAAATGTTCATCCAATGACACAAACACACCTGTTGGATGAACAAGATTGGTTAGAAACCCTAATTTGACAAGAATAAGCTCAAGGAGGACGAAAATGACCTAATTGTTCATCCAATGACACAAACACACCTATTGGATGTACAAGATTGGTTAAAAACCTTAATTGGAAAAGAATAAGCCTATGGAGACCGAAAATGACCTAATTATTCATCCAATTACACAAATGAACTTATTCAATGCACAAGATTGGTTAGAAACCCTAATTGGACAAGAATAAGCCTAGGGAAGACGAATATGACCTAATTGTTCATCCAAAGACACAAATGAACTTATTTGATGCACAAGATTGGTTGAAAACCCTAATTGTTACAAGAATAAGCCAAGGAAGGACGAAAATGACCTAAATGTTCATCCAATGGAACAAACACTCCTATTGGATGCACAAGATTGGTTAGAAACCCTAATTGGACAACAATAAGCCAAGGGATGACGAAATTGACCTAAATGTTCATCGAATGACACAAACACACCTGTTGGATGAACAACATTGGTTAGAAACCCTAATTTGACAGGAATAAGCTTAAGGAGGACGAAAATGACCTAATTGTTCATCCAATGACACAAACACACCTATTGGATGCACAAAATTGGTTAGAAACCCTAATTGGAAAAGAATAAGCCTATGGAGACCGAAAATGACCTAATTGTTCATCCAATTACACAAATGAACTTATTCAATGCACAAGATTGGTTAGAAACCCTAATTGGACAAGAATAAGCCTAGGGAAGACAAATATGACCTATATGTTCATCCAAAGACACAAATGAACTTATTTAATGCACAAGATTGGTTGAAAACCCTAATTGGACAAGAATAAGCCAAGGAAGGACGAAAATGACCTAAATGTTCATCCAATGAAACAAACACACCTATTGGATGCACAAGATTGGTTAGAAACCCTAATTGGACAAGAATAAGCCTAGGGAGGACGAAAATGACCTAAATGTTCATCCAATGACACAAACACACCTATTGGATGCACAAGATTGGTTAAAAACCCTAATTGGACAAGAACAAGCCAAGGGATGACGAAAATGACCTAAATGTTCATCAAATGACACAAACACACCTATTGGATGCACAAAATTGGTTAAAAACCCTAATTGGAAAAGAATAAGCCTAGGGAGACTGAAAATGAGCTAATTGTTCATCCAATGACACAAACACACCTATTGGATGCACAAGATTAGTTAGAAACCCTAATTGGACAAGAATAAGCCTAGGGAGGACGAAAATGACCTAATTGTTAATCCAAAGACACAAATGAACTTATTTGATGCATAAGATTGGTTGAAAACCCTAATTGGACAAGAATAAGCCTAGGGAGGACGAAAATGACCTAAATGTTCATCCAATGACACAAACACACCTATTGGATGCACAAGATTGGTTAGAAACCCTAATTGGACAAGAATAAGCCAAGGGATGACGAAAATGACCTAAATGTTCATCCAATGACACAAACACACCTGTTGGATGAACAAGATTGGTTAGAAACCCTAATTTGACAAGAATAAGCTTAAGGAGGACGAAAATGACCTAATTGTTCATCCAATGACACAAACACACCTATTGGATGTACAAGATTGGTTAAAAACCCTAATTGGAAAAGAATAAGCCTATGGAGACCGAAAATGACCTAATTATTCATCCAATTACACAAATGAACTTATTCAATGCACAAGATTGGTTAGAAACCCTAATTGGACAAGAATAAGCCTAGGGAAGACGAATATGACCTAATTGTTCATCCAAAGACACAAATGAACTTATTGGATGCACAAGATTGGTTGAAAACCCTAATTGGACAAGAATAAGCCAAGGAAGGACGAAAATGACCTAAATGTTCATCCAATGAAACAAACACACCTATTGGATGCACAAGATTGGTTAGAAACCCTAATTGGACAAGAACAAGCCAAGGGATGACGAAAATGACCTAAATGTTCATCAAATGACACAAACACACCTATTGGATGCACAAAATTGGTTAGATACCCTAATTGGAAAAGAATAAGCCTATGGAGACCGAAAATGACCTAATTGTACATCCAATTACACTAATGAACTTATTCAATGCACAAGATTGGTTAGAAACCCTAATTGGACAAGAATAAGCCTAGGGAAGACGAATATGACCTAATTGTTCATCCAAAGACACAAATGAACTTATTTGATGCACAAGATTGGTTGAAAACCCTAATTGGACAAGAATAAGCCAAGGAAGGACGAAAATGACCTAAATGTTCATCCAATGAAACAAACACACCTATTGGATGCACAAGATTGGTTAGAAACCCTAATTGGACAAGAATAAGCCTAGGGAGGACGAAAATGACCTAAATGTTCATCCAATGAAACAAACACACCTATTGGATGCACAAGATTGGTTAGAAACCCTAATTGGAAAAGAATAAGCCTATGGAGACCGAAAATGACCTAATTGTTCATCCAATTACACAAATGAACTTATTAAATGCACAAGATTGGTTAGAAACCCTAATTGGACAAGAATAAGCCTAGGGAAGACGAATATGACCTAATTGTTCATCCAAAGACACAAATGAACTTATTTGATGCACACGATTGGTTGAAAACCCTAATTGGACAAGAATAAGCCAAGGAAGGATGAAAATGACCTAAATGTTCATCCAATGAAACAAACTCACCTATTGGATGCACAAGATTGGTTAGAAACCCTAATTGGACAAGAATAAGCCTAGGGAGGACGAAAATGACCTAAATGTTCATCCAATGACACAAACGCACCTATTGGATGCACAAGATTGGTTAGAAACCCTAATAGGACAAGAAGAAGCCAAGGGATGACGAAAATGACCTAAATGTTCATCAAATGACACAAACACACCTATTGGATGCACAAAATTAGTTAGAAACCCTAATTGGACAAGAATAAGCCTAGGGAGGACGAAAATGACCTAATTGTTAATCCAAAGACACAAATGAACTTATTTGTTGCATAAGATTGGTTGAAAACCCTAATTGGACAAGAATAAGCCAAGGGAGGACGAAAATGAGCTAAATGTTCATCCAATGACACAAACACAGCTATTGGATGCACAAGATTCGTTGAAAACCCTAATTGGAGAAGAATAAGCCTAGGGAGGACGGAAACAACCTAAATGTTCATCCAAAGATACAAATGAACTTATTCGATGCACAAGATTGGTTGAAAACCCTAATTCGACAAGAATAAGCCTAGGGAGGATGAAAATGACCTAAATGTTCATCCAATGACACAAACACACCGATTGGATGGACAAGATTCGTTAAAAACCCTAATTAGACAAGAATAAGCCTAGGGAGGTCGAAAATGACCAAAATGTTCATCCAATGACACAAACACACCTATTGAATGCACAAGATTGGTTAGAAACCCTAATTGGACAAGAATAAGCCAAGGGATGACGAAAATGACCTAAATGTTCATCCAATGACACAAACACACCTGTTGGATGAACAAGATTGGTTAGAAACCCTAATTTGAATAGAATAAGCCTAAGGAGGACGAAAATGACCTAATTGTTCATCCAATGACACAAACACACCTATTGGATGTACAAGATTGGTTAAAAACCCTAATTGGAAAAGAATAAGCCTATGGAGACCGAAAATGACCTAATTATTCATCCAATTACACAAATGAACTTATTCAATGCATAAGATTGGTTAGAAACCTTAATTGGACAAGAATAAGCCTAGGGAAGACGAATATGACCTAATTGTTCATCCAATGACACAAACACACCTATTGGATGTACAAGATTGGTTAAAAACCTTAATTGGAAAAGAATAAGCCTATGGAGACCGAAAATGACCTAATTATTCATCCAATTACACAAATGAACTTATTCAATGAACAAGATTGGTTAGAAACCCTAATTGGACAAGAATAAGCCTAGGGAAGACGAATATGACCTAATTGTTCATCCAAAGACACAAATGAACTTATTTGATGCACAAGATTGGTTGAAAACCCTAATTGGACAAGAATAAGCCAAGGAAGGATGAAAATGACCTAAATGTTCATCCAATGAAACAAACTCACCTATTGGATGCACAAGATTGGTTAGAAACCCTAATTGGACAACAATAAGCCTAGGGAGGACGAAAATGACCTAAATGTTCATCCAATTACACAAACACACCTATTGGATGCACAAGATTGGTTAGAAACCCTAATAGGACATGAAGAAGCCAAGGGATGACGAAAATGACCTAAATGTTCATCAAATGACACAAACACACGTATTGGATGCACAAAATTAGTTAGAAACCCTAATTGGACAAGAATAAGCCTAGGGAGGACGAAAATGACCTAATTGTTAATCCAAAGACACAAATGAACTTATTTGATGCATAAGATTGGTTGAAAACCCTAATTAGACAAGAATAAGCCAAGGGAGGACGAAAATGAGCTAAATGTTCATCCAATGACACAAATACAGCTATTGGATGCACAAGATTCGTTGAAAACCCTAATTGGAGAAGAATAAGCCTAGGGAGGACGGAAACAACCTAAATGTTCATCCAAAGATACAAATGAACTTATTCGATGCACAAGATTGGTTGAAAACCCTAATTGGACAAGAATAAGCCTAGGGAGGAAGAAAATGACCTAAATGTTCATCCAATGACACAAACACACCGATTGGATGCACAAGATTCGTTAAAAACCCTAATTAGACAAGAATACCTAGGGAGGTCGAAAATGACCACAATGTTCATCCAATGACACAAACACACCTATTGAATGCACAAGATTGGTTAGAAACCCTAATTGGACAAGAATAAGCCAAGGGATGATGCAAATGACCTAAATGTTCATCCAATGACACAAACACACCTGTTGGATGAACAAGATTGGTTAGAAACCCTAATTTGAATAGAATAAGCTTAAGGAGGACGAAAATGACCTAATTGTTCATCCAATGACACAAACACACCTATTGGATGTACAAGATTGGTTAAAAACCTTAATTGGAAAAGAATAAGCCTATGGAGACCGAAATGACCTAATTATTCATCCAATTACACAAATGAACTTATTCAATGCACAAGATTGGTTAGAAACCCTAATTGGACAAGAATAAGCCTAGGGAAGACGAATATGACCTAATTGTTCATCTAAAGACACAAATGAACTTATTTGATGCACAAGATTGGTTGAAAACCCTAATTGGACAAGAATAAGCCAAGGAAGGACGAAAATGACCTAAATGTTCATCCAATGAAACAAACACACCTATTGGATGCACAAGATTGGTTAGAAACCCTAATAGGACAAGAAGAAGCCAAGGGATGACGAAAATGACCTAAATGTTCATCAAATGACACAAACACACCTATTGGATGCACAAAATTAGTTAGAAACCCTAATTGGACAAGAATAAGCCTAGGGAGGACGAAAATGACCTAATTGTTAATCCAAAGACACAAATGAACTTATTTGATGCATAAGATTGGTTGAAAACCCTAATTGGACAAGAATAAGCCAAGGGAGGACGAAAATGAGCTAAATGTTCATCCAATGACACAAACACAGCTATTGGATGCACAAGATTCGTTGAAAACCCTAATTGGAGAAGAATAAGCCTAGGGAGGACGGAAACAACCTAAATGTTCATCCAAAGACACAAACACACCTATTGAATGCACAAGATTGGTTAGAAACCCTAATTGGACAAGAATAAGCCAAGGGATGACGAAAATGACCTAAATGTTCATCCAATGACACAAACACACCTGTTGGATGAACAAGATTGGTTAGAAACCCTAATTTGAATAGAATAAGCTTAAGGAGGACGAAAATGACCTAATTGTTCATCCAATGACACAAACACACCTATTGGATGTACAAGATTGGTTAAAAACCTTAATTGGAAAAGAATAAGCCTATGGAGACCGAAAAGGACCTAATTATTCATCCAATTACACAAATGAACTTATTCAATGCACAAGATTGGTTAGAAACCCTAATTGGACAAGAATAAGCCTAGGGAAGATTAATATGACCTAATTGTTCATCCAAAGACACAAATGAACTTATTTGATGCACAAGATTGGTTGAAAACCCTAATTGGACAAGAATAAGCCAAGGAAGGACCAAAATGACCTAAATGTTCATCCAATGAAACAAACACACCTATTGGATGCACAAGATTGGTTAGAAACCCTAATTGGACAAGAATAAGCCTAGGGAGGACGAAAATGACCTAAATGTTCATCAAATAACACAAACACACCTATTGGATGCACAAAATTGGTTAAAAACCCTAATTGGAAAAGAATAAGCCTAGGGAGACTGAAAATGAGCTAATTGTTCATCCAATGACACAAACACACCTATTGGATGCACAAGATTAGTTAGAAACCCTAATTCGACAAGAATAAGCCTAGGGAGGACGAAAATGACCTAATTGTTAATCCAAAGACACAAATGAACTTATTTGATGCACAAGATTGGTTGAAAACCCTAATTGGACAAGAATAAGCCTAGGGAGAACGAAATTGACCTAAATGTTCATCCAACGACCCAAACACACATATTGGATGCACAAGATTCGTTAAAAACCCTAATTAGACAAGAATAAGCCAAGGGAGGACGAAAATGACCAAAATGTTCGTCCAATGACACAAACACACCTATTGAATGCACAAGATTGGTTAGAAACCCTAATTGGACAACAATAAGCCAAGGGATGACGAAAATGATCTAAATGTTCATCCAATGACACAAACACACCTGTTGGATGAACAAGATTGGTTAGAAACCCTAATTTGACAAGAATAAGCTTAAGGAGGACGAAAATGACCTAATTGTTCATCCAATGACACAAACACACCTATTGGATGTACAAGATTGGTTAAAAACCCTAATTGGAAAAGAATAAGCCTATGGAGACCGAAAATGACCTAATTATTCCTCCAATTACACAAATGAACTTATTCAATGCATAAGATTGGTTAGAAACCTTAATTGGACAAGAATAAGCCTAGGGAAGACGAATATGACCTAATTGTTCATCCAATGACACAAACACACCTATTGGATGTACAAGATTGGTTAAAAACCTTAATTGGAAAAGAATAAGCCTATGGAGACCGAAAATGACCTAATTATTCATCCAATTACACAAATGAACTTATTCAATGAACAAGATTGGTTAGAAACCCTAATTGGACAAGAATAAGCCTAGGGAAGACGAATATGACCTAATTGTTCATCCAAAGACACAAATGAACTTATTTGATGCACAAGATTGGTTGAAAACCCTAATTGGACAAGAATAAGCCAAGGAAGGACGAAAATGACCTAAATGTTCATCCAATGAAACAAACACACCTATTGGATGCACAAGATTGGTTAGAAACCCTAATTGGACAAGAATAAGCTTAGGGAGGTCGAAATTGACCTAAATGTTCATCCAATGACACAAACACACCAATTCGATGCACAAGATTCGTTAAAAACCCTAGTTAGACAAGAATAAGCCAAGGGAGGTCGAAAATGACCAAAATGTTCATCCAATGACACAAACACACCTATTGAATGCACAAGATTGGTTAGAAACCCTAATTGGACAAGAATAAGCCAAGGGATGACGAAAATGACCTAAATGTTCATCCAATGACACAAACACAGCTATTGGATGCACAAGATTCGTTGAAAACCCTAATTGGAGAAGAATAAGCCTAGGGAGGACGGAAACAACCTAAATGTTCATCCAAAGATACAAATGAACTTATTCGATGCACAAGATTGGTTGAAAACCCTAATTGGACAAGAATAAGCCTAGGGAGGAAGAAAATGACCTAAATGTTCATCCAATGACACAAACACACCGATTGGATGCACAAGATTCGTTAAAAACCCTAATTAGACAAGAATAAGCCTAGGGAGGTCGAAAATGACCAAAATGTTCATCCAATGACACAAACACACCTATTGAATGCACAAGATTGGTTAGAAACCCTAATTGGACAAGAATAAGCCAAGGGATGACGAAAATGACCTAAATGTTCATCCAATGACACAAACACACGTGTTGGATGAACAAGATTGGTTAGAAACCCTAATTTGAATAGAATAAGCTTAAGGAGGACGAAAATGACCTAATTGTTCATCCATTGACACAAACACACCTATTGGATGTACAAGATTCGTTAAAAACCTTAATTGGAAAAGAATAAGCCTATGGAGACCGAAATGACCTAATTATTCATCCAATTACACAAATGAACTTATTCAATGCACAAGATTGGTTACAAGAATAAGCCTAGGGAAGACGAATATGACCTAATTGTTTATCCAAAGACACAAATGAACTTATTTGATGCACAAGATTGGTTGAAAACCCTAATTGGACAAGAATAAGCCAAGGAAGGACGAAAATGACCTAAATGTTCATCCAATGAAACAAACACACCTATTGGATGCACAAGATTGGTTAGAAACCCTAATTGGACAAGAATAAGCCTAGGGAGGACGAAAATGACCTAAATGTTCATCAAATAACACAAACACACCTATTGGATGCACAAAATTGGTTAAAAACCCTAATTGGAAAAGAATAAGCCTAGGGAGACTGAAAATGAGCTAATTGTTCATCCAATGACACAAACACACCTATTGGATGCACAAGATTAGTTAGAAACCCTAATTCGACAAGAATAAGCCTAGGGAGGACGAAAATGACCTAATTGTTAATCCAAAGACACAAATGAACTTATTTGATGCACAAGATTGGTTGAAAACCCTAATTGGACAAGAATAAGCCTAGGGAGAACGAAATTGACCTAAATGTTCATCCAACGACCCAAACACACATATTGGATGCACAAGATTCGTTAAAAACCCTAATTAGACAAGAATAAGCCAAGGGAGGTCGAAAATGACCAAAATGTTCGTCCAATGTCACAAACACACCTATTGAATGCACAAGATTGGTTAGAAACCCTAATTGGACAACAATAAGCCAAGGGATGACGAAAATGATCTAAATGTTCATCCAATGACACAAACACACCTGTTGGATGAACAAGATTGGTTAGAAACCCTAATTTGACAAGAATAAGCTTAAGGAGGACGAAAATGACCTAATTGTTCATCC